>OMNM01061493.1:0-24681 GCA_900302745.1 Parablennius parvicornis | reverse complement strand
CAGCTCATTTCACACAGAGATGCAACAACAACTGACAACTAGTACGTACACTGGAAAACTTAGTAATGAGATAATAAAAATAACACTATTGTATCTATTTTCTTTTTCCAGTAAATACTGTTCCTTTACTGATTGTAACAAGTTTTTGATTTGAATATTGTTGATCCAGTGCGAAGCACTGAGCTTACCCCAGGACTCCCACATTAAACAAGTCTGCAGGATGCTGAGAAATCAATCCAAATATTTATTACTTCCAGAGTAATTTCCTTTTATCAGGGTGTCCTAGTAACGGCTGAAGAGGTCTTTAATTGATTAAAATGCTGCAAGAATATTGACAGGAATTAGAAGGAGACCACCACTTCCTGAGCAATCTAGATAAAAACTTTAAAAAGTGAATTTAAGGGAAAAAAATAAAGAATTTTTCTTTTTTTTTTCTTTTTTTTAAGTTCAGTACAGTTGAGGTCAAACTTATTGGGCCATTTGAAATTGAAATTTTTTTCAAAAAAATTCCAAGTGCTGTTAAAACAGATCATTGAAATTTTAACATGGCTTTAAAAAAAACAAACAAAACAAAAAACATCCGAGCTCTATTTTACGCACCTGAATATAAGACGCACTCGCAAAATTCAAAAAAAAAAAAAAAAATAGTACATGTATAAGCCGCACTTGACAATAAGCTGCAGGTGCACTGTGTGTGTGTGTCTGTGTGTGTCTCTGCGTGTGTCTGTGTGTGTGTATGTGTGTGTATGTGCGTGACGGGCGGAAGGACAGAGAGCGAGAAATACACGATCACTGAGGGTTTTATCTCTGTTGATAAAGAATGTTATCGGTTATTTGCTGATTGTGATTCTGAGGAGGAAGATTTCTCGCCCACAGAGTGCAACAGAGCGGCTTTACGTGATGCACCTGAACGCATCACTCACAGCCATCAGCACCACAAGACGAGCTCACAAAGATCAGAAATATCACTTTGAGGACAAGTTTTGGAGAAGCAGAGGCTCAAAAACAGCTTGTATCTACATGCAGAAGTAGAATGTGGTGGCATGAAACCTGATAACCCCTAAAAATCCATACATTAGCCCCATCGCTGTATAAGCTGCAGGGTTCAAAGCGTTTGAAAAAAGTTGTGACTTAATAGTCCAGAAATTACGGTATTTTGCACAGAAAATAAATGATTTCGCAAAATCCAAAAATCACCAAAAGCACTTAATCAGCCTTCCATCACCTCAATAATTATAATTAATTGAAATTAAAATCATTCTTTTAACCTGTAAAGCTCTTGACAACCAGGCTCCATAAATTCTTAAAGAGCCATTAATACCATTTTACCCAGCAGAGAATGGAGGCAAAGCTTTCAGCTGTCAGGCTCCTCTCATGTGGAACCAATTCTCACTTTCAGTTGGGAGGCTGACACAGACTCTACTTTTCAGGTTAGGCTGAAGATTTTCTTTTTGATAAAGCGTACCGTTAGGGCCGGCTCAGGACACCCTGGACCATTTTGTAGTGAAGCTGCTGTAGGTTAAGATTCTCTTTCCCTCCCTCTTCCTGTCGACAGCTTCTCTGATGTTAGAACTGAAGGTTCCTGGTCTAAGCCTCTATCGTGTCTGCAGCCAGTGGATTCATGACAATCTGATTATTAGTCTCTGTCCAATCCTTTTCTCTCTTTCTATTTTTGAATTTCTAACTAGGAAAGCAGAAAATCTTCACCAGATTCTGGTTATGAAGGTTTCTTCCTAAAAAAAAGGCACTTTTTTCCATTCCATAGTCTCCCGTACTTATTCTGTGGAATTGTTGAGGTTTCTCTGTAAAAATGCTGTGAGATGCCTGTGTTCTATTTGGTGCTACAGAATTTAAAAAAAAAATGAATTGATGGAAACATCAGCACGGTGGAAAGTCTGCTATAGATCAGTAGTGAACATCTCAGTCTCATTCACCTCAACAAATGTTCCACTAAGACCATGTAGCATCAACTCAGCATCATTTAATTAGATTTTGTCTATCTATGTAAAGCAATTTGCTTTTAGTTGTTTCAGTTGTTTTAAAGTGCTCTATAAATAAAGTTGACTTGACCTGATCACCATTTCTAAGCTGTGTTCACACTAAAGGCAAATGAGACCCAGTTCTCCTTTTCTGCTCACAACTGACCCGTTTCCCATCTGTTTTTTCACACCAGAATCAGGCCTCCATTACAAGTGGTACCCAATCAGATATTTATCTGATCTTTCAATGTGACGTCTGAATGGTCAGGCTGCATGCATGTGACTTCCACACCATCGACGTGTGCCTGATGTGACTAATCTCCGCCGGGCGAAGCAGCTCCACCTAAATCATCATGTCCAGATTACGTCGCCTCCTATTACACAACCGCTCCACACACGCTGACCAGTGTTGACAGATATGGCAGGTGTCCCCCATTGGGAGCCAAGTTCTCCTACCTTTAAACTGTTTATTTCATGCATTTGTGTGACACACATAGTAGCTTTACGGTTTCAACATGATTTCTACAGAAGTTGAGATTTGGGCTGGTTTTTCTTGAGGTGGTGGGACGTATGTTGTGTTTGGGCGAGAAACAATGTATTCGATCTGGCAGCACTGACTAGTTTAGCATCCATATTTACTTCTTACTTAAACTGCGTCCCGAGAGAGACATCACACCATCCTTTGTGCCAGGATAATGATTACACTGCAATCTAATGGAGGTCGCATTTAAAATTTTGTGTGAACTATCAGGCAAAGAAATCAGATCTCAGCAAGAAATGGGAATTGAGCATCAAGACCTGCAAGGTGAACATAGGCTTTGGCAGAAAATAATGGATGTTGATCTCAATAACTGCTGACCAACGATCAGCTCACCAATCACACTCACATTGGCTCTATTTCCAAAGGCAGCATGAAACGGCTGCTTGTTGTGCTGGAACAGGTTCTTGATGTCTGTAAGGCATTCAATCTTGAAGATCTCCGGCTTCTTCTCAATCACCTCCCTGAAGCAAAAACAAACTTTCATTGGTCAGACACATGTGTATGTACTTAGACTGGAATGAAAAGGTGATGTTTCACCATTCTTCCACTACATACAACACATTCCTTCTGAAACATCTACAAGCAACTTTTTTTAGTTGCAAGCAAACAATTTGTAGTTGTCTTCATCTGAGAGACATCACTGAACGATCTCCATACACTGAACGATCGCCATACACTGAACGATCTCCATACACTGAACGATCTCTATACACTGAACGATCTCCATACACTGAACGATCTCCATACACTGAACGATCTCCATACACTGAACGATCTCCATACACTGAGCCAAACAGAGGCAAAACTTCATATGGCCTCAACTTTTTGACTGAATCTGTGGAGTTTCAGTTTGTTTATAAAGTGGAAGACTGTAAACAACATGTTTGATCTGTATTTTCCCAAAATCTTGTGTAGAAACATGGTTCCATTTATACAAAGACTTAAGTACCTGTGGAAAGCAGAGAAGAGGCTGCTGGGAGACAGCATGAGAGGTCCTCGAGGAAGGATGGTGCCTCCGTCGTTGACCCACTGCAGGTACCCTCTGGTCATGTCGGCCATGCCGATAGCTCGAGCTGAGCAGTACAAGAACTTGTAGCCATTCCTGCCAACAGGGGAGCAATTCTTAATCGGATGTTTTCTCTATCACAAAATACAACTTCTAACCACCAGCTCATGTCCATGACTAAGTTACCAAAGCAATAATATTCTTTGAACAACTTTAAATCATCTAAAACCCAGGTCCCAACTATGAATGTTGTGGATGTTGTGAAACCAACACACCAACCAACACATCACAACTTTTTGGAGCCTATTCCCAGTTTGCATTGGTTATTTATTCACCTGGTAGAATCTTTGCCTTTGATTTACATTCAAACCTTGTGATATCTGGACACTGAACCCCAAAACCTCTCCCAGTGGAGTGACAGTGCCTTGCATGGCTGCAGCCTCCATTGGTGTGTGCATGTGTGTGTGATTGGGAAAATATTTGTGAAGTGTTCTGTGACCATTGTCTGAGAGGAGCGCTACATGAATAAAGCTTACTGACTTCCACATTTCTATGTGCTCTGTGTCTTCTTCTGCATTTTTGGTATATTTGTTGAGTCACAGCGCCCCCAAAGGCCTGGTGTATGTACTAGAGGCTCTTAAGTCTTGTGTTGAACAGATTTCATAGTGACCTGTAGGCAGAATTTCTTCTGAGAAAAATTATTGTTTTGGCTTGTGTGGACGTACCCTAAAAGTTTCATTAGATTAAAACTTCTGGAGCCACTGTGAGGAAATGCGACACACCCCGACACAGTCTCACAGTGTTGGCATGTGACTGGGAATCATCCCCCCGACAGTCCTACCCGCTGAGCAGCCAACCATTGTTCTGCGATTATTCACAATGTCGTGCACTTACTCAGCTACTGAGTGATACAGCTTGGCGATGCCCTGGTGGGTCCAGTCCTTCCCCAGCTGAGGCAGGATCTGTCCGAACACATCCGACCTGAATCAGTCCACAAACAGGTGCATTAGCTTCAGAGAGGAATCCGGATCAGGGCTGCACCATGCATCATAATCAACAAGTGACTTGACTGTACGTTCACACTGTACATGTGAACAGATGACCAGTTAGATGAGTTCCACTGCATCAGATTGTGTTCAGATATCACTTCAATGTTTCAGTATCAAAAGTGGATCTAACTAGAGAAAGAAAACGTTTTTTTGAATGGACACATTCCAAAGGAAAAGACATCAAGACCATGTAGTGAAGTGTTGATTTAAACATATTACCACCAGAGAAGCATGTATGGGGAGTGGAGTGTAGAGGAAGAAGACTCATTAATGCTACCAAGTGGAACAGAGTGTTCAGTGGAGGTTAAATAAAGGCCCATGGCTAACTCTTATTGTAAATGTATGACATCAGAAGCTTCCTTGTGCTAATGAGGAGGAGAAGCCCCCAGGAGAGCAGTGTGCGGCCCTCTGCTTTTGGCCTGTGTTCTTCCACATGAGATGGAAATGGGCTCATTACAGCGCTGCGCTCGTCACCTTGCCACATGTCCCCACTGGGCCAGAAGGTCACACACATCATCAGTCCATCTGGGCCTGTTTGATGTTGACCACTGTGTGAACCTCACAAAGTGGGCGGCACAAAGCTGGAAGATAATCAAGCAGCTTAACATAAATAGTCCTTCTTCTGAGAAGGACTCCACCGTGTCCATGGTGATGAAGTTACTGAGCACATTACACCAGGTGGGAAAGAGAGGAAACGCAGCGAGGACATACAAACAAGGGGTGAGTTAGACAATGGAAATGACCTGCAGAAATCAAAGAATAGAAGTAAAGTACAATCTGTCACCTGACATGCTCCGGTCCTACAGAAGAAAACCGTTTAATACCACAGGTGGTACGGACACACACTGCGGAGACACATTCAGTCTGCAGTATTTCCTCCTCAGTAAGTCATGAGAATCTGTTCGGGACTGTTTGAAAGTGATGTCACTTACAAATGTGACAAACTGACAGGTTGAGGATTTTGCATTCGCTCCCTAAGAGCCATCAAGCAGCTGTAGAATTTTCCAATATATTTGGAATAAGACCTCTCCTCCATATTCACACAGACATACATCTGAGTTTGACGGAAACTAGTGTCGTGTATGGATCAGGTGAGAGAGGCAGGTGCGTTCAAACAAACTTTTAGAAGAGGTAATGAAAAAACTGCAACTTATCCTGGGAGAAAGAGAGTGGATTTATAGTAGTAATAAATAGATGTTCTGCAGTTAAGTTTAACTGGTTAAAGTCCCCGTAGCAACCACTAATGTATTCATTTTGGGTACATGCATATGATGTAATAAAATAGTAAAAGATTATTTACAAACATAATTGAGAGTTACATAGTTTCTATCCCCAATAAATGAGTATTACACCAAAGACTATACTTATTTTTGATAAGTAAAATTCGCAAAACTGCAAGATAAGTTTGTTATTACATGACTGGCAAATGTGATGACTCTTACAGTCGGCTCACTGTGAGGTGAGTTGCTTTTATTTGATTGCGTCATCATCAGCTGGTTTCATCTGCCAAGTATTGACATGCGTCAGAGAACAGTTTCAGAATATTGGCTCCAATCGTACTTGGTGATGGTGCCGTCGATGTCGGAGATGATGACTCTGTCGTCCCAGTTCCACAGGTAGATGGTGCCCTCACAGCGACACGTGCCCTGGTACTGAGTGGTGATGCTGAACGTCACATCGTTTGGACCTTCCTTCAGCTTTAGACTGGCCTGCAGAAACAGAGATCTGTGAATGAATCTAAACACACACAGGTCTCTACTGCCCCCTACAGACGACCAGTATAGCACACAGTGTGCAGGTCACAGCAAGCAGGCAGAGGGAACAATGGCAGTCAAATAAACAAGTTCGAAACTTCTACAAAATACAGTCAGCAGAAGAAGTGAGACATTAAAAAATAGCTGAACATTAAAGATTCAGATTAGTACGTACAATCTGGTCAGAAGACAGGCGGAGTGACTTCCTGTAGACATGCGGACTGGGATGGTGCAGACTTTCCCCAGGCGGCAGTCGCTCTTGGCAGGAGGCAGCGCTCACCTCCTTAGCATCCTCATCACTGGAGGAGTCTCCTGCTTTAGGCCTGAGTGGAAACAGCAGCACATAGAGAGGTTTTAGTGTGTGTGTGTGTGTGTGTGTTTTATTGGATTTGTGTCACTTCATAATCAACAAGCCCCCCTAAAAACACATCTTTGTAAAGTTGTGGTGAAGTTGTGGTGTCACATACGGTGAAGGAAGCTTCTCCTGAGATATGGAAGCTTCTTCTTCAAGATGAGACTCCTTGTTTTCAGGCTTCGTCTCCGACTGCAGGTTGAAAGAAAAAAATGTCACAACAATTAACACGGACAAAAATTCTCTGGAAAAACCCACAGAACAATACGAAAAAGAGACAGCTTTGCCACTTTCCACCAAAACAACATTTATCTAAAGCCATAAAATATATCTGTAACCTTTAAAATTTTCTTTAGAACCACATGTTCTAATTCTTTTCGCCTTGGAACAAAACTGAAACTTCATGTCAGTTTTAATGGAGTTAGTTTTGTTTCACCTTCTGTCTGATTTCTCTCTTTGTTGTTACTTGTCTCATATTCTATAGGGTAACACAAGTAACCAAACGTACGCCTATCAAGGTACTGAGACTTCACTTTGGTAAAAGTTTAAATGTACTCAACAAGAAAGATTTCAGAAAAATGGACTTTAACCTGTCGGCTCTCCTATAAAACGCTATTAATTCAATTTGATAATGTTTCATTTATTATTTATTTTAAGACAGGAAGTCTGTATAACTTAGCACTTAAATTTTGGTCACATTCACACACCTGTTTGATTGTGCTGTCCGCCCTCTTTCTCCAGAACCACCAGCGTCCCGACTTTTTTGGCATTTTCTCCTTCACCCAAGCCTCCTCCGTCGTCTGCCGTACATGACAGAAGACGAGTGAGAACAACGTTTTCAGAGCAACAACGATGGCAATTAGCTGACTTGATTTACCTTTGGTAAATTCTTCTGAAAAGCCTGCAGACTAAGAATCAGAGGAGCAGCCAGAGTCCAGTTATAATATCTGAGATCACAGAGCACAGCACTGTGAGACGCCACGCTGGAAATCCTGAGATTATTAATAAATTCAAAGAGTTTACATACCTGTTTCCTATTCTCACTACCAGGTTAGGGTTATCTATAATTGCTGGGTTTTCAGCAAATTCATGATAGGTGATGATGTGCTCCATGAATCTTTCTGCAAACAAAGAAAAGGACTAATGAGAGAGAGAGCGGATGAAAAGGTCAGAGCATGAGCACTGCAGCAGAATGACCTTGACTCCCAGAGGAAAACACACATATGCATCTCAGCCACAACATACTAACCATTCGGTTCAATTCAGACCAAAGCTGGCACACTAAGGCGCTGAGGGATCTCTTCAACACTTTATATCACTTTGTGGACACATCAGTCAACATCTGGTCTTCAAACTCAGATTGTTGGAAGCAAACAGTAATAAAAACAATGGCTGCTGTATTACAGTTGCCACAGAGTGTGTCTGACATGGTCCAAGGAAGGAAAGCAGCGAACCGCTTGAGGTGGGTCATGATGGAGAGATAGTCCATGCCTGCACTCGTTTCACAGCAGGAGGACCGACCATTCATGTAATTCAACTCCACTTTATTCAACAGTCATCTGAAGGCAGTTTTAAACTAAAAAAATACAACAGATAGCAAAAAGGAAACTAACGAAATTACAAAGAGGAAAATTTATGTTGAGTGATTAACGTCTTTTGTGTGTGTGTGTGTCTTATTATTTCTCTGTATCTAATCTATTCAATTTCTCCGTGGGCTGCCACGGTGCAGAACACGGGGAGCTGCTGGGGGTCAAGGGTCATGCTAATGTGCAGCTAAATGGGTCATGGCTGAGCAGAACTTTTAATAAAGTCACTTTCGGCATCTTGTTTAAAGTGCGTCCTTCCTACCTTTGGAAATCTCTGCATTTTCTGTGAGGCCTCCGCAGAGAGACAAGGTGACATCTGGGAGGTCGCCGGCTGAGTCAGACAGACACTCGGTCCCACTGTCGGCCGCTGCGCTGCCCACAGACTGAGGGGACTGAGAGCCGGAGTGCATCTCGGACTGGAGCTCAGAGTGGAGCTCTGAGTCCATCCAGTGCTTCGTGGCTGCCTCAGACTCACTGCAACCCAAAGAAAGAAATGTGAGGACTGTGCTCTGTGAGGCTTTTTACTACCGCCACTTTCAAAAAGCCTAAGTTGGTCAAACACCTCTTTTAAAGGCTCCACCACAGGTCTACAACATGCTGCTCAACAGAAACATGTGGCTCTACAGCTTTCACTTTCTTTTTTAATCATATTTTCATTTCACTTGCACACCAGACTATCTTCAAAAAGGACTCATCTCACAGGTCAAGGAAACAAATATGATATTAAAATTACAGAAATGTTCAACTAATGTCAGCTGCACACTGCCTGACTCAAAACTGCACAAAAATGTAACAAAAACAAAATCATCCAAAGGAGCTAAAAACAGCTGGAACTGTTCACACAACCAGGAAGAGAAAAACAGCAAAACACCCAAAATGAGAATTACATTGAAATTGACGTATGTATAGTAAGACTATAAATGTCTAAATGTATGAGCTGTGCTGTGTTTAGCCATGTTTCACAGCTCGAGGTCAATGCTTTTGGCCTCAGTCCAGACAGTTTGGAGCACTAAGCTCACCTCTTGGGGAAATATCGTGCAGCAACATCAGGTTCAAGAGCTTTCAGGTCGTCCAGGTAGATGTCGTCAGGACCCTGGTGCTGGCTCCTCTTTGGAACCCCTGGAGACAAATATTTTTTAGGGACCAAAACTAAATCGACACCGGTGACAGTGCAATTTGTTTAAGAGAGCCAGATGACGAACCTTTCTTCTTGGAAGGAGAGTCACTCTGCTGGCTGTGGGAGGGGGTGGACGTCGCCACGCTGGACGGCAGCACATCCAGGGGCTCCGTGGTGGCGGCTGAACGTACACAGGTCAAGATGCTGGGGGACCCTGGGGGGCCAATGGGCATCACAGCGGTAATGGGGGTGCGAGGCTCTGGCTTGACGATGGTGCAGGTAGAGGAAACGTCTCTGTTTTTGGTCCCCGTTTCACTCTCCATGGCCTCGGTGCTGAGAATAACACGGAAATGTGTGCTCTCTGATGGGGTGATGGTCACCGTCTTCAGCGGCTCTGCTTTCTCCTTCTTGGTGATCTGGAAGTCCAATTTAGAAAGTGGTCAGAGCAACATGATCACAGCAGCGGCAGTGGCTGGAAGCAGAGCTCACCCTGGTTGTTTCAGGAAATTCCCCCCAAGTCCACTGCATGTGGGATTCAGCTCTGAGCAAGCTCTCTGAAGGCCTCACCACCAGCTCAGAGTCGCTCTTCGGGGAAAAGGGCTGAGACAAGCCGTGACTGCAACAAAACAAACAGCACACAAACACACCACAACGTGCATTATTACCCATCAATATCCAAACAAATCCTCACAATCTGTCTGATTAGATCAAATCTTTATTTATTTATACAGCACTTTTCATACAATCTTTAGCACAAAGTGCTTTACAAACACTGCAAACCACGCACCCACACACACACACAAACACACACACACACACACAGGCTCTACTTCCCCTTCGTGAAAATTTCACCTGATCATATTAAAAAAAACTATTTATACTTTAGCTGATCATCACTTATTTCCAACGTTATCTCCTGGCTAAAAATGACTCAAACAACTGAAAAAAGGCTAAACCACTGAAATAGCAGAGATTAACAGAAACAGCTAAAATCCAAAAATGTCTCAAGGGTTGAAAACACAAAACAAGCTTGTTGCTTTGGGTGAATTTGACTTGGTTGAAAATGTAAAAGCATCTCTTTTTAGTTTGAGGTCTAAAACAATGCTTGTATTTCCACCTGCGGAGAATCTGGTCAAATCTCAAATTATAACATGTGTGACTATATTTTTGATTAAAAAAATAGATGCAAGGGAGTCCTTACTGAATATGACTTTGTCATGATTGCTGTATGTTTCGATGCAACACACATTCCATCATGTTTGCTTAAGTTTTCACTTTTGTAACTGGAATGAATGTATGATACCGGTAGTGTTGATCTTACAATCAAAAGGGGTGGAAATGTAGTGGAAAATCTGGAGTCAGCTACATACTGAGAGATCTTTTGAATGTATTAACCTAAACGTCTGCACATGCAGTTCTTCCTGTTGCTTATGCCATTACTTGTCTCACACCTCTGGCCTAGAGACTGTGTTGTTGTGCTGCATTTACACTGTTCCCTGCGACCATGGCACCCGTTTCAGGCCACCGTGGACAAAACGGGGTGGACATCAGACAACGCAGGGGGACAGGATGGCCAAACCTAACAGGGCGCGATTGCCGTAGGCGCAGTGCCAGATTTTTAAACTCTCAAAAAATGTGCCACGGGGACCACGGTGCAGATGAGAAACGTAATAGGCCGTAGTAAAACAGGATGGATGCTATAAAACCTGACAGTAGGTAATGGCAGTTACAAAACTTGGAAGTGGTCCGTAGTGGGGCGGGAATCATATATATTGATATATTGATACGGTTTATTACTGAGCTTCACTTAAAGGCCCCCTCATGCTTCCACGTCCACGAGTGTCCGCTCGTACGCGGTAGTGCACTCTGACGTCAAAATCGTTATCACATTAAAGTAACTGTATGTAACAACCGTGATTGCCATGGCCGCCGGGAACACAGTGAAAACGTAGCATTACTGACCAACGATGGCTCCCTTTCACTGAAACATCTGTGTGTCATGCAAAAAAAACAAACATTATTCACGGACATTGAGGAGCAGTGGCAGAGGGCACTGGCGAGGGGAAGGTGTCTTTTGGAGCAGAGGGATCCGTCAGTCTGCTAGTCTGTTTTCTGTGAGTCTGTTGTCTGTCCATGTCCGTGAAGTGTCTGTTTGATTGTGCGTTGAGATCTCCGACAGTTCCCTTTATTATCAAAGTCCCTTACATCAAATCCAATATCTCTTCTTCACTCTTCCCTGTGAACCCGAGCATTACCAGGGAGCTACAAAAATTCCACAACAGTTACTGTGACATCCCTTCGTACCTGGTGACCACAGAAGAGGACCCAAAACAACCAATTAAAAAAAAAAAAGACCAAAAACAACAAGTCAACACACAAAAATGAAGACACAAATGTGACTTTAAAAAAAAATTCTTTTCATTCTGTAAACACTACAGCTAGTTAGATACGTTAGCCAAGACCCAGACGATGATGCTATGTGAGATGCTACTTCACACAACATCTGAGGTCGAGGAGCCGAATGCATTGTGTCCGCAAACATAGCGAACGCTTGACAGCAAGCTGTCTGACATCATCAAGCCTGTCACAGAGCTGTCAGAGAAGTTCAACAATTTAATGGAGACAATGGGTATCATGGAAGAGCAAGTCTCAGGCCTGGAGGACATCACAGGAGATAATGCCCCACAGGGGGAAGCGCTGCGAGTTCAGCTGAAGACTGCAATAGAGCAGCTGGAAAGTTTGGAAAACCAGAGCCAGCGACAGAACGTGAGAATTGTCAGACTGAAAGAGGCCATTGAGGATCAGACTCCAGTTGTTCTTTTTATAGAAATGGATAACAGAGATTTTGTAGAGACGGACCAGATTATAATAGAAAGAGTCCACAGCTCTGGGCCACAGGTGAAAAACGCTGGACGGGACAACAAGCCGTCCCGTTGAGGCTGCAGGTCGATACAGACCGGCAGAAAATCCTGTTCGCCATATGGAACAAGGAAAAAATATCCTTCTGTGAAGATTCATCCACTGAATTCGCGAGGGAGAGGAGGGAGGCTGCAGGAGTGAGATAAACCTTTCTGTATCCTCGAAGAACACTGAGCCTGGCTGGGAGGTCTTCTCTGGTTCAGTGGGTAAAACATTTGGCCACTATTGACTGGGGCAGAGCGTCTTGGGTCAGGTGGGTACCCAGGGCCTGATGCACTCCCTCCATCACCAGGTCCGTGGAGGGCGCAAGGTCCGGTTTATCTTTTAACAGCGACTCAACAAAAGAAATCAGGGATGAGCGTTCTTCAGCCCTTTCATATTTGCCAAGAATCTGAAAGTCATTCCACGCGGACCGACTCTCCAGGTGAGTGTGCAGCTTATTAGCTCCTCCACCTCTGCAATCCTCTCTTTTGCTACTGGATTTCTTCCGTAATTTCCCTCAGTGCTCCACCATTTTTAAGTATCCCATCCAAATTTGCCATGTTTCCTCAACCTGTTGTGCCTCCGTGGCTAACTGGCTAGTGCTAGCGTTGCTCTGGTAGGCGAGAGGTTCATTGTTCCCGGGAAGCTCTTCTGGTCCCTTACTATGGATTCATTCCTTCTGCTGGCTCCTACACATATTGTGTAGTAGTACTACAGTGCAGTATCACTACAAATTATTCTAAGCTAGAAATTAGCAGGAGCCAATGACTCAGGCAGCTTTCTTAATGGTTGCTCAGTCGGAAGTCGTCCCTCCACAAAAGTCATTTAAAGATGAAATGAATCAAAGAGTGAGTCACAGTTACCATGTCATTATCACAATAATCGTCAACAATATTAGCATTTTACATGTTCACCTGAAATGTGGTGTAAATCCTGATTGTTTCTTGTTGAATAGCTGACCTTGAATAGTTTTTAAAACAAGTGTTGCTCATTTCACAGAAGCTGGTTTTAATTGCAATAACATAACCAGGTTTTCTTCCAAGTGATGTCATTCACCAGCATTTTGACTCATGTGTTTGACACGCAAGAATCACGGATTAACATCTCTTCTGCCGTGTTTCCATGGTGATGCTGAAGCGTACCTGTCGGTGTCTGCCCAGTCCCCGTCAGACAGCGGATAACCCTCTAAGCTGTGTCGAGCTGCAGGTAGTTTGGGGTCAATGTCTCGCATCATGGTGACCGAAGTGGACCTGAACACGGAGAGAAACGTGAGCGACAGATCAACTCCACACCACCAGAGCTACAATCACCACCTGTGAACACACCTGGAGACATGTACTGCCGCAGCGTCCTCGTCAGAGCTCAGCTCCATCTCAAAGATCTCTTCATTTTGACCAGTGCTGGATGTAGCAGCGGTTGTAGCATTAGCAGCAGTTGTAGCATTAGCAGCAGTGGCATTGCCAGGTGTGGGCGGGGTCAACTCCTCCCTCCGGGGGTCTCCTTTGTGCTTCTTTCGCCGCCTTTTTTTTTTCTTGGTAGCCATGGTGCATGGAGCAGGGGGCTCGGGAGGGTCCTCCAGGTCCACAGGGTCCAGGGCTTCCAGGTCTTTTGGGGCCCTGTGCTCCACCTCAGAGATCCAGAACAGGTGACTCTCAGTGGGGATGGGAGAAGTGGCAAGATGAGCAGGGACAATCTGCTGAAGAAAAAAAGCAGAGAGAGAAAACAAATGGCTGAAGAAAAGTCCAAAGGAGCAAACGGAGGCAGCGCTAATGACCTTAGTGTCAGCTGAGCAACATGTCACCAACATTCAGCATCTGAATTTACTTCTACCAGAACAAATGCATTCTGACACAGTTGATGTAATAAAAAAATATCTTCTAGCTGTCAGTGTTCAAATAAGCAGTATTTTTTGAAGAGTTGCAGCTCTTGTAACAATAGTGTTATAAGGTTAATTACAATGACAATCCTCCATTCATACTACGTCAGACTTTCCTTCTTTCCTCAGTATGGATGATCTTTAACTGTGAGCTCCAGCCATGTTGTTAGGATCAAGTTCAAAATCTTAGCTCCATGCTTACGTTCAGCTGCTCTGATTCCTGGACAAAGAAGGCTTCTCCGTTATCCCCGAGCTTCATATGCAGCTCAACAGGCTCTCCATTCACCTCAATGTCGATCTGAAACATCAGGCAGAAGATTAAAAAAAAAAATCATAAATCAGGGGCAATTAACATTTTCAATCAGAGATTCCAAACTAGAAAGACCCAAACAGTTAACAACTATGTATACAAATCATATTTTGCATTTTTTGGTGGAATGTGGCTAAACAGCTCTTCTGGTCACAGAGCTCTACGCTGGGTTCAGGTCGAGTCCGGAGCAGGTCACGACTGCTATCTGAGAGTAAACCATCAATATTAAACTGCTATTATTCATCCAGTGCTGCTTTCTGTTGCAGCTCTAAAGCTTAAGTTTCACCTGCAGCTGAGAGCGATTTTAGTTTGGTTGTTAGGTTAGCTGATTAGTTCATCCATTCACACACACACTGCAGGTATCGAACCTTCTCAACTCCACAGACTTGAAAGTTGGGAAAGAAGAGCTAATTATCATCTTTCTTTTCAGTTTTAGCAAAAAAAGTAAAAAATCTAAACAATAATGTGTGACTGGTGCGTGGGGATAGACACACTACCTACAGTCACAACTTAATGAGTACTTGGCAGGCGTCTGCAGTCAAATGCTCCCTCAATGTTTTAACTCTTCAGCATATCAACAACAGCCACAGCTTTCTTTAGGTTCCATCAGAGTTCCTTGACCCCAAGAGCACCTCAGCATCAGCCACAATATTGAGTTTTATTTACACACCAGACTCATTCTCAAAAGACTTTTATCTCCTGCATACAAAGAAATTAAAACAGCTTAAAGCAGAGAAGGTTGTTCGAAAACAGCTGAATCCACTAAAATCCACTCAAACCTTAAACAATCTTCTGTTGTAAATTACTTTTTGTCAGTATTAAATGTGTGTTGAGCTATTCTACATGTTAGACATGAGCTCTGGAGGATCTCACGTATTGCACTGATATGCTCGTCCTTCACATTTCCTCCTTCGCCCACACAGAGTTGCAGAGCTGTTGCTATGGAAACGACAGTTCTGCAGCCCATCAGCATTCTGGGGAGGCGGTGAACCCTCCTCACTCCCACCACCACAAATCATTATCTGCCGTGGTCCAAGCACACAAGCTTTCCCGAAGCCGTTCCCAGAATAGATCCCAGCTCTTCGTTACTGTCCATCAGGCTGTTTTGGTGGAAATTATCATCCATATCCTCAACAACAAATTGAATACTAAGAAACTACTTTTCAGTAACTCTAGCAACAGAAAAAGAGCTGCTTTGTTCCTGTGTCATGTTGCTTTTAGAGACAAGGTGTTCAAACCGAATTTTATAGCAGGTTTTCTCTCCACTGACAGAAACATATTGGAGCTGCAAAGCTACTTTTTCTTCAGGGAGAAATATGAGCTAAAAATACCTCCACCATGGTTAATCAGTTCTGCAGCAAGAACATCACAGAGCTTCGGCTCTGCCAACAATAAAAACATGTTTGCGTACAGATTAATTCACAACTTCAAGACCTCAGACCTCATTCATAACATCACAGTATTTATAGAACCCTTTCTGGAAATCAGAGGGACTCAGCTGAGGAGATGCTGAGTAGAGGTGTGGATGTATGACGATGAGGAGGTGAGGAGATGAGGTGAGGAGATGTGGTGATGAAGTGAGGAGATGAGGTGAAGGCATGAGGCGAGGAGATGAGGTGAGGAGGTGTGGAGATGAGGTGAGGAGATGAGGTGAGGACATGAGGTGAGACGATGTGGTGAGGGGATGAGGTGAGGTGAAGAGATGAGGTGATGAGGTGAGGACATGAGGTGAGACGATGTGGTGAGGGGATGAGGTAAGGAGATGTGGTGGGGAGATGAGGTAAGGAGGTGAGGAGATGTGGTGAGGAGATGTGGTGATGAAGTGAGGAGATGAGGTGAAGGCATGAGGCGAGGAGATGAGGTGAGGAGGTGTGGAGATGAGGTGAGGAGATGAGGTGAGGACATGAGGTGAGACGATGTGGTGAGGGGATGAGGTGAGGAGAAGAGGTGGGGAGATGAGGTGAGGAGATGAGGTGAGGAGATGTGGTGAGATGTGGTGAGGAGATGAGGTGAGGAGATGTGGTGAGGAGATGTGGTGAGGAAATGAGGTGAGGAGATGTGGTGAGGAGATGAGGTGAGGAGATGAGGTGAGGAGATGAGGTGAGGAGATGAGGTGAAGAGATGTGAGGACATGAGGTGAGGACATGAGGTGAGACGATGTGGTGAGGGGATGAGGTAAGGAGATGTGGTGGGGAGATGAGGTGAGGAAATGAGGTGAGGAGATGAGGCGAGGAGATGAGGTGAGGAGATGAGGTGAGGTGAGGCATTCTAGCCACACTTAGCAATCTCCAACTTTTACATCAGACGGCTCTTTCAGTCCAACAAATAAGAATCTTTTTGATCCACAAAACAAGCTGAACCTTCAAAATGAGGAGTTTGTTCAGTTTTGTTTTTCTTGTTAAACATTTTTAGTGTTTTTATCAGCAGCTTCATTACAGCTTTGTTTTTGGTTCATTTCTCTGTAAAGACATTTTGTAGTTGAGCAGCCACCAAGTCCCTTAAAGATATCCTGGGATAAAAATGTCTGAAAACTGGGATAAAAATGTGAACTGCTTCAGACTGGAGCTTGGTGTTTGGACTGAAGCCAGCAGAAAAGACAGTGAGTTCTGTACCACTTTCTCTTTGGAGCGCAGGACACCCAGCTTGCCAAAGCGCACATGGAACGGGGAGCACTGGTATGTGCCATCTCTCTGGCGGACGACCACGACGTCGATGCAGCCCGATAGCGTGGCCTGATTAATGCCCTTGTACAGCTCTTTGACAGTGACCAGAACCTGGCCCGCCAGCTGGCCAACGTAGTTCATGGTGTCCGTCTGGAGGAGGAAGAACAACACATCAGTTATTACTCCAGTAAAGGCAGTGACCTGTTTCTTCCTGCTGGACCTCACTCACATTCCACCATTAGTATAGACTTCTTCTCCTTTGAGTGGAGAGCCTCATCTGACTTTGCCTTTCATGCATAACCTCCATCTTTCTGCATCTGGTTTCTATTCTTCTGTTTCTCTGCTGATCATATACCAACAGGACCACTGCCACTCCAAAGACAGAAACAGACAAGGTGAACAGCCAGTGGAAACTGATAAATGTCCTCCCGCTTCTGACTTCCTGTTTACATTTGAGAGCATGTGATGTCTGTTCAGTCTATCTTGTTACAATTTAACTAACTTGAAATGATTAGTTTGATCAAATAGAAATAAGTTAGATGTCTGATTGTGTTTTGTTTTTGTCAAATTCAGTATTCTAACATCTTTTTATTCAAAGAGTTGAGTCTGTCCACCTTCTCTGTGAAGCCTCACTGTGTTATCTCTGTAGACAACATGACTCAACAGGCCTGAGCCAAGAGGAAGGGGAATACATGCGTGAAGCCTCCCAGTCCCATGTCAGGTTGGGTGAACTCAAACATGGTCTGAGGCTATAAAAAGTCAGATATAAGACCAACCTGGTCTCAGGTGAAAGTTTTCTTAACAGAGCACTGAGACATAACATCACAAGGTCTATCCCAAAATGCTGAGGCTATCTAGATAATGTGTCATCAAGCTGGAGTAAACACGTATTATCTCAACCAAATAGATCCACGCGGGGACGAGATTGTGTAATCTTTTTTGGCAACCGTTTCCGAATAAATTCCAAAAAACTGCAAAATAAAATGTCCCATATAAAAGGGATGGGAGAGGCACCCCATGTAGGAGATCAGCCTTTCCTTTGGAGGTCCGCGGTGAGCCGTCAGTTTCCCGGGAGAGGAGGGAGTGTTCATCAGGGCTGCAGCAAGAAGCTGCTAGCACACTGCACACACACAGCATCGATGTGAGCACAGCTACCGTGCTAGCGATGCTAACTCTGCTCCGGAAGGAAAGCTTGTGCTCAAGGTCAGTGAGTCATCAGCGCGCTGTAGTGTCAGCTTGCGCGGAAATTGTAAAATGTGTGTACATCAGTGTCAGTGACAACATGAAGCAATTCAAAAGAACATGACAAATGATGGAAGTAGAGGTGTGGTGGATCAAATAATCTTATAATCCATTGGTTTGCATGGTGACAAATGTGGCGTTGGTGAAGGTATGCGCTCTATCTAGTTCCCGTTCTAGTTGTAAACTGTAATAATATCCGCACACACATATACATAAGTGCTGGACAAACATTAAAGAAACAATATTTTAAAATATATAAGGCCTCTATAGGCTTACATGCACAGCAGATTTATTTCTTATCCTGGTAACGAAACTGATAGCATTGCTACTTTTAGATACCGTAGTATCGCCCAATGCTACTATCCACTTGATATTCATGAACCTCAAGGGAACCTTTGCAGTTTCCTCATCAGAGAGAAAGCTCTTGTTGTATTCCTCAGTCATTCCAGATATCTGACAGTCAGAATCCTCTAACTCTTGGCTCAATGGCTGACGATAATCTCAGAAAATCATTTTCCAGTGGACGACTTTTCTAGAGGTTTTGTGCACACTGAATGTGGGCTACCGACACCTTGTCCAAGAAGCTTAGCACAGCCGTAGAATCGCCTTCCATTTCAACCATTTCTTCTGCTGCAAGTCCTACACACAAGTCTTACTGGTCAAGTAACCTTCCTTTATCCATGTTGTACTGGATGGTCTACAGCTGTACCACAGAAAACTTTGACGGGGCTTCTAACTCTAATTTGTGTAAAAACAAATGTAAAAAAAAACACATTTATTTCAATAAATTACTTTAGAGAAAAAAACACTGTAACTGACAATGAAACTTGTCAACTCGTCATTTTACTAATAGCTGCCTATTTATTTTTGGCCTCCTGTCTCGTGCGCTTTACCTGGTTTCAAGTAATTCTCCTCCACACCAGTCTGTGTGCTGCTATCCTCTTTCTCCCCCCTATCTATTGAGACAGCTTCTTCTCCGAGAATAAGACCAAAAGCATTGAAGGTGTAGAAGTACTTCATTTTAACTGGTGACAAACAGCACGGGAGCACAATCCCATGAAACGGAACAAGCATGCTTATTGGTCAAAATCATTCATTCTCAGCCATTGACTGATCACTGATCCATTTACTATTTCTTTGTATGAGACATGATTCATTTCCTGTTTTTAGCAAGACATAGCATAACATCTAGTTTGGATACGATTCAGCGCTAGTCTAACATCCTTGATGATAGCAATACAATGTAAAACAGCCCTTCTCCCCACCACCAACACCCAAGTTTTTTCAACGGGTTTAGAAGTTTCACAGAAATGACTAATTTCATTTTCAAACAGGCAGAAATGCAAAAATCAGTGGGAAATTGGCATCCCCGGTGCTGCTTATGCCTGAAGACCACCACATTTGTGGGTATCCCATGGTACCACCCCCATCCTGACCACAGCAGAAGACCCAGCTCTGGCACCTGCTGGGTGGGCTCTGGATTACAATACGGAGGTCAACCTTCAACTCTTTGATGTGCTCCTAAAACTACTGACCTGTTTAAGGTGGGTTACTATGCTGAAAGGGGCCTTTAGCTGCAGGATGCACCATTTTAATGAAGGCTGTGTGTGCCAGTGGATGGCCTCATCATTCAGCTGTCTGTAATCATCCACCATTCTTCAATTTGGGGTCACAACAGTCTATAGTCCACAAAGTATGACTTAAACACAAGTGATGATTGTCAAAAAGTTATTTCAAGCACCAAATCACAAATAATAACTCGGAGCTACAGCAGTCTGGAACATAAGCCTAAAGCTGACATTATTCACTGTGGCAAGGTCTAATTTGAAAGTCTGGCAAAGAGCAGCTCAACGTCTCAGAGGCCCTTGACACCAGAATCAAGTGCTGGTCCTTTTTCAAACAGGTTAGGGGTGTGACCAGCAGCCCGCTGGAGCCGACTCACCAGGAACCAGGATGAGGATCTCAGTGAGGAGGGGCCATCCTGGTCGCTACTATCTGTGCTGTCCTCTGAGTTACTTCCTGGGAGCTCCCGGTTCCTCCATGATTTCTGCCTTTTCATCACTTTGTCTCGGCCGCTGCACCAGGACCGATGTCTCGCTCAGATTACATCAGGATTACGTCTCCTTGTTATTCTTCATGCAATTCCAAACATGGTACACCTGATCGTCTTGGAATAACCCTTCCCACGCTAAATGTAGATAAGAGGCCATTGTGTAACACTTGATGTAAACTTTGTCATACTTCCTCTGTTCTGCTGCACAGGAGGTGCACTTGTACACATCACATCAGCTGACAGGACAGAAAACGGGTGAATGGCTGGCTCAGCCAATCAGATGGTCCTCTGAACGTGGCAGTGTACAGCTGATAAGAGACTGCTACCTCCTGTGAACAGATGTACGCAATGTTTTCCACGTGATAAGCTTGCAGGCTCGAAGGGAGAAACAAGATCGATGTGCATGCCGTGCATGATGTTACAGTCTTGCTGCAGATTGTTACTTGTTAATTTGCCAATTTCTGCTTATCAAGTGTCAGTGACCGTGAAAACACAGTACTGAAAAAGCCAGGTCAGAGTCCTGACGAAAACACAACAGAAACTGTCCACAAAACTGCAAAGTTATGGCCAGAAAACCCAATGGAGCCACCCAACAAAGCAGGAGACTGAAGAAAGTGTGGGCTACTAGCATCAGACTAGTGATGTCTTGCAGGGTTTTGGAAAGTTTCAGAAAGTTTTGGGGCTTTTTTCATGGTGTGCTCTGCTTACTTTTTATAACATGTAGAAGCATGCAAAAATCAATTCTGACATTGAAAATGACATGACTTTGATGTCAAAGTCCAGGCTCACTGATCTGTCCTCCAGTCTCCTGCAGCCTGGTCAGCGTGTGGCCTTGACCCTGCAGTAACATCTGCTGAGGTTACTGTACAAAACAAGGACACAGGCCACTGAGCTAAGGACCCAGGCTGAGACTCAAAGGAGTATACTCTAAATCCAAATATTAGCAGCTCTCGTCTATACCAGAGGTCTGAAACTTGCAGCTAGGGAGTCACAGCCCCTCTGCTAGGAGGGAGTGACATGTGGAGAGAATAACAGAGCACTGACATAAAAAGCTAAAATCCTTTTAAAAACACTTTGTAACTTTTCATAAATTCAGCATCTGCAACATTCTGCTAAATATGAGAAAAATATAGAAACAAAAACTTTAAGGTCATCATTTAAAACATGTTGTGCTGATGGATTTTATTTGTGCTCTGACAACGTGGTGCAGTGTTAAAGTGATTTCACTCTTTACTCGTATTATTGCACTACATGATGCAGATTTACTCTGAAAAGAGGATTCACTCAGTGAGACCACGGGAGGCTTCTGTACTCTCAAGTTACAGCAAACTGCCCAGAAACCAACGCTTGCATTCGTGTTTCAAGTGTTATATTTTCTATATATTGGTTGAGATTTTCCTCGATTTCCTCATATATACACATTTAATGAAAATAAATTAAATGTAAAAAATAACCTGATTTAACACAGTAGATCCTTTTGTATTGTTGTTCACATGCAGTTATAGTCCAATATTTGGAATTACTGTATTGTGATAAGGATTTGGTGTTTATTAGCTAAACTGTAGTAACCCCTCTCTGTACTTTTGTTAGCTCCACTTTCCTTGTGTGTCCAATGCAGTTGAACATAGGGAGTAATGAAGAATAATGAATTCTATAGTCACAATTAGATATTGCTAGCTATTACTAACCTACTAATCACCTAATGATGCCCTTTCCATTTCCTTTGTGTGGGTCCAGTGCAGTTTAACATTTGAAATGAATTGCAGTAAGTCTCCAGTAAATTCCTACAGTTGCAGAGCAATATTGATATGATCTTCATTTTTGAACCAGTATGTTTGTCTATTCACACTTAATTTACTGTTACTCCACTATATGATTCGTGGATAGTTTTATCTGCAATCATTCATCGGTATCACATTTCTGCAGAATAATGGACTGGTAGCAAGTAAGGATTGGGAAATACTATTTGCATGCCTTATGTAAGAAACATGTTTCTAGTCATTGTACTGTAACTGTACATAAACACTTATATTTAAAAGTGGCTGCTTAAAACACGGAGTGACTGGCAGATTTCAGGGTTTACACAGTTCGAAGTGGATGAAGACGTTAAATTCCATCTCTGGCAAAGGCGCGCTCGCGCACACACGCCAAAAATAGCTCAAAACATAATGAAATAGTTTGTATTTATGGAGCTCCATAAAGGTTATACCTGGGCAGTGAACGTATTTACACAGCTTTGTGAGCTGTGTTCTTATCAGTGTGGAGGCTGAACATGTTTTGTGTCTCTAAATGACTTTTGGTTGTTGAGCAGTTGTATAAAAACGTGTCTTTTGGTGATAATTGAGACAGATCTGTGGTATAGGCCTACAAATAGAATAAAGCAGCCTGGAGACCTGTAATGTTTACTCTGTTAGCAGTTTACTCTGTTAGCAGTTAGCTCCTGTTAGCTGCAGATGCTATTTGACAGATGACAATATGTCGCCTATGTTGGTGAAATGTCTCCAACTCTCTTCAACTGTGAGACTCTTTACATGTAAAAGCAGCGGAGACGGAGGATAAACAGCCGAACCGTGTCAGGAGCAGATTCAAATGGCTCCACGGCTGAACGGGAATGAATGGAGCCATGGCTCGGCTAACAGGCGCTGCTCCGGGGCTCACCGTTACCGGCTCAGTGTACCGTTACCGGAGGATTCTCGCAGCCCCGGAGCCGCTCCACATCCGACGGAGGATTTATGTTTCTATCTGACAGCTCCACGTCGAAGCGACCCAGTGGAGCTGGAATAAAGACATGAGCCAGCCGACATGTTAGCTAACAGCAGCGGAGGAGCAGCTCCGTATTCTAGCTGCCCGGTCCGCCTCGAACTCGGTCCGCCTCGAGCGCTCACCTGTGGGATATTCAGCGGGAAGCTGTCGGTGTGGCTCCTCGGAGGGTCACCATGTCTGTCCGTGAACCTGCTCGTTTCTCCGAGGAGGACCTGTGAGCCGCACAGTGTGTCTGCCCGGTGGGTCCGCCTCCAGCGGGGCTCTATGCGGGACTCTGTGCGCTCACACCGGGCCAGACCGAAGGAAGCTTCTCTCTGGCCCGGCAGACTTTGCTCCTCCACCAGGACATTGATTAACTCCTGTTCCACACACAATTGCTCACATGATCTCTGACGCTAACCTGCTTTGTTTCTGTGGGATAAAATAAACTAAATGCTTATAGTAATGCTTGTTGTACATTTGTGTTTGAAAGCAGTTGTCTTCCTTTTCTTGGCACTGTGTCTCTCTGCATGTTGGTAATTTACACAGCTGATTAGTTGCTGCTTTTTGTCTTTGTCATCACTTCATAAATCTGTTTGAGCTAACATCCAGATTATGAGCCTCTTCCTCTACTAACTGATGTGATGTCAGATAAACAGATTTTCTAGCATCTTCCTCACGCTGAGTGATCTAATATCAGGTGACATCACAGAGCATCTCGCTATAACATTATTTAAAGTAAAGCAGGACTGTATTCAAGCAGTCACTTTAAGTAACTTGGAAAACATGGTTGAGGATTTGAGAGGTTCATATCACACTTAACCTTTATTGTGTTTATAACAGGAAAACCTGAGGGGTATCAATGGTTTGACTAAACTTTTAATGCTCCACTGTTTCATGGGCTTACATGCTTATAGTGGTCACAAGAGACATCAAGTAATCCAGAGTCATTCACTTCATACATTTGTTGTTTGCTTCCTTTCCAGCAAAGCACAAAGGATTATTTCAATGAAACACACAGGAGGAAGCAGCTGGAGTGATGGTTTATTGAACTGCAGTGTTTCATGCTGGGTGAATCTCTTCAGAAGACTCCTCTCCATCTCCTCCTCAGTCACCCTTTTAGTCCTTCTTCTCCTTGCCCTCCTCCTCCTCTGGATTGTACACGCTGACAGTGAATTCGCCGGCCTCCGTGCCATACTTGTTCTTGACCACCAGTGCATACTTTCCGGAGTCAGCTGTGGTGACGGCGGCGATGGTGATACTGGCAAACTTGCCATGTTCGAACTTGAGGCTGTAGTGGTCGTCGGACAGCAGCAGCTTCTCGTTCTTCGTCCAGGACACCTCTGGCACCGGCTCGCCCCAAACATTGCCCGTCAAGTTTAGAGACTGGGAGAAAGAAAATACGCTTTATTTTAACAAAGGGGGCAGACACTAAGAGAAATCTTCACTACTGCTCCTTTTCATTCTTTATGAAGAGACTGTTTCTTTTTTATTTCTTTTTACTTTGAAT
>OMNM01061491.1:0-12714 GCA_900302745.1 Parablennius parvicornis | reverse complement strand
TGATGAGAGTGGAGGAGCAGCTGTCTCTCTCTCTCTCTGTCTCTCTCTCTGTCTCTCTCTCTCTCTCTCTCTGTTTCTCTCTCTCTCTGTCTCTGTCTCTCTCTCTCTCTCACTGTCTCTCTCTCTGTCTCTCTCTTTTTATCTCTCTCTCTCTCTCTCTCTCTCTCTCTCACTGTCTCTCTCTCTGTCTCTCTCTTTTTATCTCTCTCTCTCTCACTGTCTCTCTCTCTCTCTCTCTGGCCTCTCTCTCTCTCTCTCTCTCTCTCTCTCTCTCTCTCTCTGTCTCTCTCTGTCTCTCTCTGTCTCTCTCTCTCTCTCTCTCTATGTCTCTCTCTCTCTGTCTCTCTGTCTCTCTCTGTCTCTCTCTCTCTCTCTCTCTCTCTCTCTCTGTCTCTCTCTCTCTCTCTCTCTCTCTCTCTCTCTCTCTCTCTCTGTCTCTCTCTCTCTCTCTCTCTATCTGTGTCTCTGTCTTTCTGTCTCTGTCTCTCTCTCTGTCTCTCTGTCTCTCTCTTTCTCTCTGTCTCTCTCTCTCTGTCTCTCTCTGTCTCTCTCTCTCTCTCTCTGTCTCTCTCTCTCTCTCTGTCTCTCTCTGTCTGTCTCTTCTCTCTCTCTCTCTCTCTCTCTGTCTCTCTGTCTCTCTCTCTCTCTCTCTCTCTCTCTCTCTCTCTCTCTCTCTCTGGTTCTTCACTAGGTTGGACCACAGGAAGGCCTACCACCTAGTTCTGACACGACAGAGGGATGGGTGGAAGACGGCGTTCAACACGCCCACAAGGCAGTAGGAGTATCTGATAAGAATGAAATACACTTGATTTCTTCCAGATCTACATTCCTTGTTTTGATAGCAAAATCCATGTTGTATGCTATTTGTTTTTATATACTGTCTATTGTAATCTTCATCAGTTTCTTTCTCTCAATTTTCCCATAATCGGGTCTCTTCATTTAGCATTGATTAGAACGGTACATATTATTGTTCTTCTTCTTGCACAATGACAATAAATATTCAGAATCTCAGGTGTCAGTTGTTGGGTTTTCATTTGTATTTTTACTTTCGTCTTTTCAGGTGTTGGGATTTATGTTTGGTCATTAGCAATAAATTACTATAAGTAATAGATTACTGAAAGTAATAAATCACTGCAAGTCATTTATGAAAAATTTTAATTAATAATTTCAGTAAACTATGATTGACTCATTAACAACTCTGTAAGTAATTGAATATTTACCAAAAATGTATAGATTATTAAAAAACATTTATTAATCTATAAAATATTAATTCGAATAATTCATTATTCATGCATTATTAATAAAATGGGGCACCACCGGAGAATCTGGAAATAACTAATTGCTAAACCATAAGTCTCGTATGAAAAGGATTGAATTAAGTTAGTTAATATTTCTGTGCGAAATATAACAATACTTAATTAAAAAGGGACGGTGTGAGATCCAAGCACAGACTGTTACAAATACAATAACAATAAATACAAAATAATCACCAGGAATTGTTCCATTCAGGTAACAGACGTTTATTAACAAAAATACATTAATTCACAAACTATTCTGAAATTGTTTTTTAAGTCAACACACCTTAGTAGCCAACATCTGTTACATATGTTTGTTATTTAGAAACCATGTGTGTATGTGTGTGTGTGTGTTTGTGTAATGAGTCTGTGCCAGTAGCTATACTGACCTCAAACGTCCACCAGGGGGAGGTAGAGGAAGGAAAATCAGTGTACTGACCTCAAACGTCCACCAGGGGGAGGTAGAGGAAGGAGGATCAGTGCAGTGATCATGACAGCCGCTTGGAGCAAGCAGGGACAGTGGTAGTGACTTGATACATCCAATGAGTGGTGGTGTACCAAGAGAGTGTGCAACCACTAGGGGCGATGGCGCACCGATGTTGGAGTTAGTTACGAGAGAAGAAGAGGAGGACAGTTCTAGAGATAAACTATGTGGTCGTAGTGGCTTTTGCGAGCTGACCCGGAATCCTTGGTTTCTGAGGTGAAAGAACGGGGATTCGTGCAAAACTGGTGTCCTGCTCGTCCGGCGGGCAGAACCTGTTTGGTTCTGTGGATCAATGTTGTGTTCGCATGTGGCTTTTTTTGCCTCCTTACAGAGCGGACATGCCACGGTCAGCGATCCAGCTTGGAGATGTGGGGGTGGGAGCGAGTTCTGGGTTTTAAGAGAAGTTTGAATTGGAACACAGAGTAGGTTGGACCAAGGAGTTTTGACCAATCACGACGGGAATGAGAATAACAAGCACCTCGGTGTGGCAGTTCCTGGATCCTGCAGCGGGACATTAGTGTTAAAAGTTCACAGTTAGATGTATGCAAACAATGTAATTGTAAGTTACTCAGGATGTACAGTAACTGCGTTTAACTTGGTCACTTTGTGCGTGAATTTATCCGTGTTATTATGCATGTGTGTCATAATAATGCACATGCACAGTGAGGATAATGTCCAGAATCTGGACTCCTGCGATCTTATTCATTACGAACATTTTCTTATTAAGGTGTTTTCATTCTGATCAGGAATCATTCCCACTTTGTGTCCATGAAAACAAATCTGTTCATCTATTACTGTCACCAGACTGATCAAGCCTGAATTACCATTTGACCTGAAAACTCACCTGAACCTCCTCGTCTGTCACAAGAACACATTCATCATCTTCTTTACTGAGCCCCAGAATGATGCCATTTTCACATAAAGATAGATAGAGCCCGGGTTCAACGACAGACCGCAGGATGTAATGTTCCCCGGAGCCCACTTCCGACCTCTCGAACCAGTACTGCTCAGGAAGGAGGCCCTGGTTAGAGAGGGCGGTCACTCCCAGATGTGGACACACACTGGTCTCCTTCAGCTGTGGACACACACACACACACACACACACACACACACACACACACACACACACACACACACACACATACACACACACTAAGGTCATGGGTCCAGTTTATTTCTCTCTGGATTTGTGTGGGAAGTTAGGAAATCATGTTGACACCCATTCATCTCCATCTGCAATGATCCAAAGGTTAGTAAACGCGGCCACAATGCGTCTACTGTCGCGGGTTATTAAATACTGTGTTGTTGTTTTTAAGATGTGATCTGATTTTTAAAAATAAAAGCGGACTCGGTAGCTTTGTGTGCTCACGAGGAGAAATTTGAGCGATTCTAAATCAAAGGGACCAAATTTACCAGGAGCACACCATTATGTGAGAAAATTGATTTTATTATGCTAATTCTAAAATACTTGACAAGCAGGAGTTATTTCACTCTTACATACTTTTTTTTTAATGTTTTCTGTATTTGTCATGATCTCACAAATTTTCTATTGTTTATTGACACTTCATAAAAAAGATTTGTGGTAATTACAGCCTGTAATTGTCATACCTGTTAAATTAAAGGTTTAGTATCATTGCTTGTTAAACAATTTCAATTTGTTTATACTAGACTGACACTGAGTTATAAAATGTTTGTTTTGATACGATTGATCACATTTCTATAGGTTGTATTTATTTTTGTTTCACGAGTCCTTCTTTCTTCATGCAGGAACAAATCCTAACAATCCAATAGTTACCTTTACTTCAACACCAGCCCCTCAAACCTATGGGCACAGTCATGTGGTTTCATCATACTGAAAAACTCATTCATACGTTACATGATGATGTTATTTACCTTCAGGGTGTTTCTATCCACCGTCAGGGAATAGCATCTGTTGCCATACTTGAAAATGAAAGCCATCCGGATTTTGCCATTTTTGCACGAAGTGGAGATCTGCACCAACGTCCCTGAGCACACAAATGAAATGTTAAGTGTTTTGTGTGAGAATCAGACACTTGTGTTGGAGATATGTTATGCTTGAATTTTGTCGTTGTCAAACGTATCTTCTGTATTCTTTTTTAACGACTCATGAAGCATGTTTCCGACATGCTTCAGAGCGTCATCTGATGTGTGATGACAAATGTCAGAAGCTGTCATGATGACCACGCCCCTGCCATCCAGCAATTCTGGAGGACGGAGTCCCAGGGGTGTGAGAGGGTGTCGGTCCCCTCGTCCCGGCTCATGGTCATCTGCTTCCTGATTTCAATGGCCTCCTTTATCCACTGTTTCTCTCTGAGGTTCTGACGCTTCCCAGTTCATAATTCGGTTAATACATCTGCCAAAGACGTAATAAAATCACCTGTGTTTATTTATTTATTTGTCTGGCTGTCTGTCTGTTAACAGGATTATGTCAAAACTACTGAACGGCTCCAGATGACTCCATTAAATTTTGGCAGTGAACCGGATCCGGATCTAGATTCTGGATGCAGATTTCAGTTTTTACAATCTTAAGCAAATTTTCTCCAAACCACAAGACGGATCTTCACCAATTTTTCACCACTGATAGATATTAGATTATAGAACAATCAGTTATATTTTGGAAGTGATCCACATCTGAATCTGGATCCAAATTCTGGCTCCGGATTTTAATTTCTGGGGTCTCAAATGAGGATCAGGTCAAAAGTACATGACAGATCTTCACCTCATGTTTTTTCATACATTATCAATTAGCAAGAGACCTTCAGATTCTTTCATGGAAGCCCAATCCAGATGAAAATTAGAATTACACTGTGATAATATGTCTTTCCTTCTGTGTCCACGTCAACGTTGGCGGACGTCAGAAATCTCTGATTGCTCTTGTTTTTTTTATTATTTATTGTCTGTTCTTGCTCAGATATATGGAATGGTGGTCATGTTTTTGTTCTTATCTAGTATTTCTGTGTTTTGTTTTTCTTTCTTTTTTCTTTATTCTCAACTTGTCTTCCTTTGTTTATGGCCAATTTGGGATACTTTCCTCCTCTTGTTTGTGTATTTCATCTGTTTTGATGGAGGCCTGTTCAAAAAATGTCCTGGCCACCAGTGTTGGGAAATAACACGTGACTTGTAAACATTACTATAAAGCCCTTACTTTTGACAGTAACTAATACTCTAAGGCATTACTTTTTAAATAAAGTAACTGTTACCGTTACAAAATGGTGCAATATGGTTACTTGGTGAATTAATTCATCTTTGGCGAGCCGCATCGTACTTGTTCCTGTTTCCAGCTGTGAGGCGGCGGCCGGTGTATCCAATTAACTGGTTCTCGTGTTAATCAGTGTCACTCACTGTCTGCTAGTCGGTCACCAGTTAACAGGTAAACCAGATGATCCAAAACACCAATTATGGAGAGTCGAGGCGAGAACATTACAAGTTCTATTTCATCCCTCCAGACCGCCAGATCATCCTTGCGCATACGCAGGTCGAGAATATTATAACAACAAAGTCACTTGTGACCTCCCGGTGGCTCACGTGAGTCTATGTAGTCACGTGACACCGGAAGCTCAGTCCCTTTTCACCTTCTCGCTGGCAGGTTGTGTGTGTGGTTGCCGGCATTAGATTGCTATCTTTCCACGACTTTCACGAGTTGTTGCTGCTTGTCGCCTGTAGCCCTGAGACCTGTGGTCGGAGGTGCGAGTCATCTTGCCCTCCAAGGGCTGCGCAAGCGGCGCTCTTGACTCCTCACCAGAGCCGAGTGGTAGGCATTGAATTTCTGGTAAGTCCATTATTGTAATTTTCTCGCCGATGCGGTTCGCTCTGTAGATTTCAGTTAGCCTGGTGCTTATACTTTATTTAAAGCCGCAATTTGGCTTGTTCGGAGAGGTGAGATGCCATGTTGGTAGTGGTTACTACACGTTTTGTGTTACAGACGGAGTCTGTTGAAAGCGTCTTCTCTCCGGCTGCGCGCTTGCGTTCATAAGCGGCAGCAGTGTTTATTGAGTGTTACAGAGCCAGTTACAAACGGTTACGAACTAGTGGCGTCTCTGCTCGACCCGGTTCGTGACACAGTGTTCAGTTCCAAAGAAAAAAACCCAGCTGCGTTCGGCTTCCATGTTCGGAGTCACCAGTGGCGTCTCTGCTCGACTTGACTCCGTCGCGCGGTGCCGTATTTAAACGAACGGCGTGGTTTCCCCCGTGTTTACAGAAATTAATAAAACGCACCTGCATGATTGAGAGTCACCAGTGGCGTCTCGGCTCGACCTGATCCCATGGTGAGTGGTACTATAGCGGTTTTTCTGGGGATTTTTGTTGGATTAAAAATTAATAATGTTGGAGTGCTTGGCCTGGAGAGACTTTTTGGCCCTGCTCCAGGCGGAGGATGGCCATGACCTGTGTCCCTTGTGCCTCAGTGTAGACCACCTGCGGGAGGCATTCTCAGACAATGCATGCACCAATTGTTTGGTTATTCCCCGGTCCTTGAGGGTCACACACCTGGCCAATATCGAAGATCCTCATATGTGGGATACCATGTCGTCTAGCCAGCTGCCACTTGAGCAGCCTGTGGACCGTAAGCGCTCTTCTTCAGAGACCCAGCCTCGGCAGAGGAAGAGGCTGAGAAAGGAGGATTCTGGCAGGTTGTCCAGTAAGGTGGACAGCCTCACAACAGAATTGACTCAGGTGAAGCCTGGGAGCAATGTGGTCGCGCCTCGAGAGCTAGACGTAGCAACACATGAGGAGGATGCAATGTCTGTAGCTTCGGATACACTGTTTCAAGGGGGTTATGATGAGTTGAGCTCCAGGGTCTCCGATTCGGGCTCCCATACCTCCACGGGCTCCCAAGTCGCGGGGGAGGAATCGACAACGGGGGCAATAAGAACTGCCCTCAACCGATTGGGAGTAGAGGTCCCAACATTCCAACAGGCTCCCTCTAGCGCGTTCTTCCGACACCAACCAATTGCAAGGGCTTTTGCTGTTCCTCCTTTGGAGGAATACGTGAAGGAGCTACAAGCTTGTTGGACCAACACAAAGGACTTTTCCAGGCAGACGTCAGACGGACTGGCTTGGCGGCAATGCAGGACACAGACAAAGTGGGCCTGGGGCAGATGATAGAACCAGCGATTGCCTGCCTCATTGTACATCCTCAGGAGACGTTGAGGACGGACGCTAAGTGCCCACGACCGCAGTGTTGGATCACGGATGACCTACTAGATGCAGGGCGTACGAGATGGGTGCCCGTATGGGCCGCATCGGGAACTCTTTGTTCCACCTAATGTTGAGCCTGTCAGCGTCAATGGAGGAGAGGCTCCTTGACCAACCAACACAGGGCTTAATGGACACGTCCCTGCATGCTTTTACCTTAATGGTGAGGGAACTCAGCTGCTTTATGTCCACTCTGGATCAGACCCGGCATCAAGTGTGGCTGGTGCGGTCTCCTCTGTCAGAGCCTAGCCGTAGGACATTGAGGAGCGTTTCGGTGGTTCCTGGAGAACTGTTCGGTTCAGCAGCGCTCGAGGTCCTAGAGCGCACCGCACAAGCGACCCACACCAGACCTCAGTTAGCGGGGCTCCAGAGACATGCCACTCAGCGTGTGAGTACTGGAGCCACAACGTCTTATGGACGGAGGCATTCAGCCTCATCCAATCCTGTTCCGGCAGTGTCTTCTGGACAGAGACATTCAGCCCTATCCAATCCCTTTCCTGAGCCTCGCCGGCAGGGCTTCAACCCGGCTCAGGACCAGAGGTCACAAGGCCCTGCTCGGCCTCCATGCGCCTCTGGAGCCGGGCAGACTAACCAGCACCCTCTCCCCCGGGCCCCCCAGAGCCCAGGGCATGTGCAGATGAGATCCTTTGGCTGGCGGTCGGAGTTTTTACCCCTGGTCAACTCAGACTCTGGGCTGCCCACATCCCAGACGCTTGGGTTCTGAATACAGTGGCTCAAGGGTACCGCATTCAGTTCTGCCGCTGGCCTCCCCCACTTGGTCGGGTCAGGATGACTGTGATCCAGGACCCGGTCAGAGCACAGGTACTGCCACAGGAAATTCGCACTTTGCTGGTCAAAGGTGCCATTGTGCCTGTCGACCCCCTGCAGGACCAGGGGGGGTTTTACTCAAGGTACTTCCTCATACCAAAGAAAACAGGCGATCTACATACCGTTCTCGATCTAAGAGGCCTAAGAAATTTATAAAAGTAATCCCATTCAGGATGTTACGCGTCAACCAGGTCCTCCAGAAATTCCAAGAAATTGCTCAATGTTGCAGATAGAGAAACTTCCATTGCAAAACCTTCTTTTTGTCTGTAAATGTTTCCTCTGAATTGTAAGTCACATCATTATTCATAAAGAAATGCCTGTTGACGTTACATTACATACTGTACAAGAATGAGTGAGAAAGGACAAGACTCTAAATAAATGTACAAATCTTACAGCTGACAACATCACCACATTACTACAGTTTGTTGTCAATTCCACCTACTTTCCGTTCAGATGGATAATTTACAGACAAATAGAAGGATTCGCAATGGGGGATCAACTACAGACAAGACGAGGAAAGACACAGCACAGTTTCTGTATATGAAATGTGCCATAAACAAAGGAAGACAACAAGACGAGAATAAAGAAAAAAAGAAAAAGAAAACACAGAAAAACCAGATAAGAATAAAAACACAATCACGATTTCATACATCCGTGCGAGAACAGACAACAAACAATGAAAAAACACAACATCAGTACAGCAGTGAAACCTCACACGAAACTCGGACAGCTCCTCGTACACCCAAAAGATGAAATAGATCCAGGTAACAAATGCAACGTGTTCTAGGAAATCCAATGTAACTCATGTATCAAACAGGTGATAAAGAAAGTCATTGAGATCAGGAAGTGATCTTGTCAGCAAGCTAAAAACATTCCTGCCTGAGAAGATTTGTTATGCCGTCGGGTTTGGTGGACTGATTTTTTATGAGCAAATAAAGCTGTTAATTAAATATCATGAACTTGATTTTTTAGAGCAAAATTAGCAGTGTCAGGCCTAGTTTACAAAACGTTTTCAAGTGAAAACACAAGGGTTTTGGGAGGGTTTTGTTTGTCTGTTTACACGACAACGGTGCTCAGAATCACAGAAAACGCTACTTTTTGAAATTGCTCCTACTCTGTCTCCGCTACTACTGCACATGTGCATCATGGCCGTGGTAAATAGTTGTTCTGCACATATGCAAGTAGGGGGACAAAAAAAAACCAGTGGTTACTCAAGTGTCATGACAACATTCAAATTCTTATGGGACATGGTACTTTCATTTTCACAGTCACCATAAAAATCCATGTTGGTACTTTTATTTTGACAGTCACCATAATAACAATCCAACTTGGTACTTTTATTTTGACAGTCACTGTAGTAACAATCCAACTTTGTACTTTTATTTTGACAGTCACCGTAATAACAATCCAACTTGGTGGTCTGTCCACTAGAATGTCTGTGTTCTCCAGTTGTTAATGTTTTCAGCGTTTTGTTTGCTGCTGCATGTGTGTGTGGTTTCATTACAAAAACAAACCCCCTCTAGTGGTCCGACAAGAAAACTACATTGTTTCAGTGTTTCTGCCATTTCTTTGTAAACAGACATTGTTATCAAAAAGTTGCCATGAAAATGTAAAACTTTTCTAAAATGAAAGCACAAAAAAAATGCTTTTTCACTTGAAATGTTGTCGTGTAAACGGGGCCTCAGATACCTGCTATCCAATTTGATGTTGAGAGGTCCAGGAATTTTAATGCAAACACGGGAGTAAATGTTCACATTATGTCAAATATCTTTTTTTTTAAACCATGAAGAATTAAGAATTCTTATACAATAAGGAAAGCAATTACAACAACGTGATGTTTTACAATGGAAAGTAAAGAGAAATCTTCACAAATTATTATCAATCATTCAAGAGGATGATGCTGAAACCTCATATATGTTTTCACAAATTGACCCAACTTTGATGCTAATGCTGTCCCGCTCACTTTCACTGTTGCTCACCCCATTCCCACTTCAAGAATTGAAAATACTTCTGAAGAATTTGGGAGTTTACTTTGTAGCATTGGCCTGTGTACTGGAAGTAAATGAAGCTCACCTCTGGTCTGGCGGCTGATACAACACAGCTGCAGTTCCGTCCCGTCTGAACGCACCTTCACAAACTTGGCTGGTTTGACCTTCAGCACGGACTGAGCCATGTTGATCTCTCAACAACGTCTTGCCATGAAGAAAAAAAGAACATCTATTATCAATTGCATTTCAACCTGGTTTTGTCAGTCTTGTACTTGTACTAGTAAAAGCTGTGCGATGCAACCCGACAAGTTTTACCTGACGTCCTGCGTCACCAGTGGCACCCGTGAGAGAGCACAAGTGATGTTTGCTGAGTCGTTTTGTGACATAAATGAATTAAAAGCAAACTCGCCAATTGTCGAGACATTAATAAAAATGTTACATATTTTAAATTCAAGAAGGTTTAACAAGTTGAGTCAACATGACTTGCAGCAGGTCAGAAGAATTTTTCAAAATACCTCATGGAAATGTGGGCAAGTCTGATCAGCACCTGCAGAAATCTCTCATTTCAGGTTTGGCTGGCTGCAGATAAGAAATTCTTTAAACACTGTGATGAACATGTTCAGTTGAATCGGTGGGAAACAAAGACCTTAATACACACATCACTATTACTCCTCGACATCTCGATTAAAACTGCTGTAAGTAAAGCAGAACAGGTGCATCTGTCTCTTACCTTTGGTGAATAGGGTCTTGCTGTGAGACTGTGAAGAATAGCAGCAGGAGGAGTCTCACAGGGCACAAGCAAAAGAGTTTTTTTTATGAAATCTTTTCCATAGCTCCACCCACTGATTGACAGAGTGCTCCGCCTTCTTCTCCTTTTGAAGTGTTTTTTTTTTTTTTTTTCAATTCTCAAGAGCAAAAGACATTGATGCAAACTTCTTGTAAACATGTATGGAACACAACCAACCTGGCTCGAGGGAGAAGGAAAATTATGTAAATGTAACATTTCAACGTGTAAAAAGCATCTGGTTCATATTGTTTGCTGATCATGAGCTGAAGACAGGATGAAGGAGTTCTTACTTCATACATACCATACAACGTGCACAACAGAGATAAAGTGAAGGAAGTCCAGTCGGTAAGAGCTTGTCAAGTTGCATCCAGTGAGAATTTTCCTTGATCAAATGCCTCACACCACGCAGAACTCGTTTTGTCACAGACTTCGTAGGCTCATGTGAGATTTTACTGTGAAAAGTTCCTCAGATAGACGGTACCGAGGAAACTAGGCAGGCAGAACCAATTTTTTTTTATTGGATGAAGAGAAAATGATCCCTTCCTGTGACTTGTACTGTAAAAAACATTATTGACAAACATGGTTGGAGTTATTTCAGACTTATACTTTGAGTATATTAAAAAAGACTGATGCACAGCGTAATATTGACAACTGAATCCACTAATACTGTACTTCTGTAGTCTGTACTCTCTGTCCTGTAGTCTGTACTCTCTGTCCTGTAGTCTGTACTCTCTGTCCTGTAGTCTGTACTCTCTGTCCTGTAGTCTGTACTCTCTGTCCTGTAGTCTGTACTCTCTGTCCTGTAGTCTGTACTCTCTGTCCTGTAGTCTGTACTCTCTGTCCTGTAGTCTGTACTCTCTCTTCTATAGTCTGTACTCTCTGTCCTGTAGTCTGTACTCTCTGTCCTGTAGTCTGTACTCTCTGTCCTGTAGTCTGTACTCTCTGTCCTGTAGTCTGTACTCTCTGTCCTGAAGTCTGTACTCTCTGTCCTGTAGTCTGTACTCTCTCTTCTATAGTCTGTACTGTGAACCCAGTGCTTTTTAGCACAGCTTTAATCTCTTTCATCATCGGTGAAACACAATCGTCCACCTGGCACTTGATCTGAGGAGGGGATTTGTCTGGAGAAGCATTCTCAGATTCTTTGTCACAGGATGTGTGGTAATACAGCTGCTTGACTTTTCCACATAATCCTTGAACTTCACTATTCTGGGAAATTGTGATCAAAGTAATCAGATCAATTTAATGCTCTGGTATAGACTTCTCTTTATCTATACAGGGAATTTACAAGCAAGAAAATGTCTCATTAAGGAACCTCCATCTATTTCAGAATAAAAGAGATCATTGGGGAGATCTACATGAAGAAGCGTCCAGGGCGAGTTTGAGAGGTGCTGGGAAACTTGGAAAGTATCTGAAAATCAAAAATAGTCAAGCAGTTGTAAGTCTAGTAGCAGCGAGTTCATTGTCGACTCAGGACTCTGGAAAACGTTCCACCTTGGTAGCCATTTTCAAAAAGTTGTAAACTGACAAGTTTTGTGTTTTCACTTGAAAACATTCTGTAAATGAGCACTGAGAATGAGTTGATGATTTGAGCAAACTTTTTTGAGTTCAAATCTTGCGGTGGAGAGAAGAAGCAGGCCCAGCCAGTATCTCCATGAGGTTATGTTGATCTGGCGCCGGACGAGGATGACGAAGTGCTCCTCTTGCTCTCTGACCCTCGCTGATTCCGGGATTTCTGCAGGAGGAGAAGAGGAGAGCGAATCCAATGAGCCGCTTTAATAAGAAGGAATTCATGATGAGATAAAATCAGACTCTCTCTGCTGGCAGGAAGAGTCTGCTTTCATCTGCTTCTCCTCACCTCATGGCATTTTTTTAAAATTTCAAGTTCAGTAAAAAAATTACAAACTAAATTCTTTAATTAACTGACTTTTTTTCACTGTGAAATACCGATTTTTTTTTTAGGTAATAATTGCTAGCTCTGCTAGCCAAGGTGCTCAACACAACCAAAAATGCAACAGTAATGTAATGTGAAAAAATGAGAGTTTTAGAAGTAAAAAGCCAATAATAACAGCAATTCTCATTTGATTCAGGAGTGGCAAACTGAGGGCCAATCAAGCAGAG
>OMNM01061490.1:0-13071 GCA_900302745.1 Parablennius parvicornis | reverse complement strand
CAGCCCAGCCCCCTGCGATGCCCGCCGCTCCACGGCGTGTTGTTCTCCGGGCAATGATCCGAAAGCAGACCGACATATTGTGCAGCGAGCGGACGCGTTTGAAGGCGATGCGGCGGTGCAGCGAGAAGGTGAAGCTTTAATTTCCCCCCCTCATGTGCACACCGAGTGCCTCTCCTCTCAGTCTGTTTGATCGCGCGCTGTTGTGCAACATGGTTTGTTTCTTCTTCTCCTCCTCCATAATAATAATCCGGTCGCAGTCGGCGGTTTGAACTATGATCGGCGGCAAACGAGCGGAGAGAAATCTGAGTCAACACAATCCGTCCGGACCTCGGGGGGAAAGATGAGGAGCACGATGGCTTCCACTAAATCTGCGTTATTGTTATTATTATCACCATCCCTACTGCTTCTCTGTGGTGAGTCCATCCTCCTCCTCCTCTTGTACCTGTCTGCTCTGCACACAAACCTCACGCCATCTGTCACACACACACACATTTACATGATTGTCTCATCATGTCTGATGCACAGCACGTATTTGTATTGTCACCATTACTGATTCAGTCCACCGTCCTTTTTTTTTTTTTTTAAACAGGCTTTGAATATATAATTTTTAGTCATCCATAATTCAAATTAACAAAACATGAACAAAAACTACTTACTTTGTTAGTTATTTTCATCCCCATAAAATATAAACTGAAGTTTCAAGCATTTGTAATATCTGAACTGTGTGAATTATGGCCAGATTGTCTAATGCATAAACATATTTAGAGACACTGTAAGCTTATAAGCCGAAGTTATAAAGAATAAAACAATAAATAAAGCTTGAAAACAATCATCTTATGCATAATAAACCTATAATAAATAGAGGTTTCACCGATTGGATTAAATTATGAAATGAATAAACAATCCATCATCTGCATACAGGGTTTACTTTGAAACTTGTATATCATATCCTGGAAAGTATTCTACTTATTTGACAGGGGTGTTTTTGAGTAGGTACTCCTAATTTTTGGACCACATTATGGTCACAACAATATTTTTAAAGTTTCTTGATTATTTTTTATGTGAATTAAAAGGGTTGTAATGCTAAAAATAATATTTTTGGTTATATGAGCCTTGAAAGTGCAACCCAAGCATTAATGAGGAGGTAATGACGAGAAGTATACATGTACATATCCTTCAAAGGTTTTTTCGTCTGTGATTTAAATTTATCATTTTTTGCATTTCATAAATAAAATTTGGGTTGACACAGAGGAAGAGAGTGTGTCGTGGCACCGTTTATATTCCCTTGCTCACCAGTTTTAATATTTACATCTAATATTCAAGTCAGGGTTCTACACACTGATCTCAGTCTGAGGTCTGTTGTCCTACATTCATCTCTTTGTGAGTTCTTCATTAAATGAAGAAAAAAAAAAAAAAGAGGGTCCCTCTTGTTGCACAGTATCTAATCCAGACAGTATTGAGCACCGACACAAGCTGTGGTGTCCCCCAAGCCCTATCAGTCCGAGCCCAATGTTAATTAGGACTTGATCCGCTTAAGCCTCCCACTAGTCTCCCATGTCATTATCTGTGGGCGTGCTGCTATTGGGCCGTGGCTGTGTACTTGTGAGAACGCTCCAGTTGTTTTTTAGGACTCGCACTCCCACACAGGGTGTGTTCAGACACACCGGTCTGGTATTTCTAGTCGTGCAGGTAGTTATCGGTTGAACTGAGGTAGAGGCTGCTGCTCAGAGGTGATGGTTTGTTTGGTTTCAGTTTTTGTGGGGGTGTGTTTGTGTCTGGTCAGTCGGAACAAATGTGTCACGTTTGGGTTTTTTCCAGGGTTTGGCTATGCATTGGTGATTTACACATTAAAAGGATACTAACACTGTTTCTGTATATTGTTGATTATGGCTTAAATATTCTTCTGAATATGTAAACAATGAAATATGTGAGGCGTTATGGAGGAGTAAGTAATGTTTAGTTAGTTTGTAATAATAATATAAAGTAGAATGTGTGTCAATCCTCTGAGTATTTTAGCTTTGATTTGTTTATCGTTTTTAGCCTCCTTTTTAATAAAAAAAAATTACTAATGCGTTCATTCATTCTTTGTTTAATTGATTATTCTTCTTTGGGGCCTTTTTCTACTTGTCCTTCATCTTCCTTGTCTTCTTGTTGTTCTTCATATTCTTAGTATTTGTCTTTTTCGTCTTCTACTTCCACATTATTCTTATTCTCTCTGTCTTCTCTTTTATTAAATGAGTCTAAATGAGCCTCGACATAGTGAAAGTTGTCATAATGTAAAGATCATGAAACTTGGATTGAATTGATGGTCAATTGAGTCATCTGAGATTACCCTAACAGGAAGCAATTTACTTACGGTTTCGGAATTGCAGGCGATAATGCAGAAGCTTATAATTACTACCCTTTTCAAAAAATACCAAAGCGGTTTCTTTTATTAACAGGCCTGACATCAGCGTGTAAATATATTCTGAAAAGTACCCGGATCACACACAGAAGATGATAACGTGGTGAGAAGTGCTGGAGCCTTTGGCTAAATAGTTTTGGTATTCAAATAGTTCAAATTAAACTGAGCTTTTCAGTATTTACGGGGACGTTTGAGTTATAGAATCCAGAGAAAGTTGGTTCACTTCAGCGATGCTGAAACCTGGAGTCTGGCTCCACGGGGCCTTGAGGCACTCACGCTGAATATTTTTTCTTGTAACCAGAAACCCAGTAAATCCTCCATGTTGCCAGACTTTCATTAAACAGCGAGGCGACAGGGATGGAGTTCATTTGAGTTTCCCCTCCTGGCTTCAAGTGAAGCCTTTTCACTCTGTTTTAGTGTGATTTGCAGTTCGGAGGTATCAGGTTCAGCGCAGTGTGCAGCTCTGCAGTGCTCTGGGTGGCCTTTTGCGTGTTTGTACGTCTCGGGCAGCAACATTTTTTTCGTGATTATAACACTGCTGCTGACAGTAACGCATGGAGGTGATTTTGAACTGTTTGATGTAGAGCTTGTGTGTATGGAAGACAATTGTACACTTTAATTTGAAGGACAAAGTTCAGCTTTAGCAAAACATTTCTGTTACTGTGTTTAGAGAAGAAATGTTGAGTTTGGTGATTGGCAGTAGAATAGTCACATTTTTAATGCCCGAGCGGCTTTTTCTTGTCCTACGTTGCATTTTAGCCAGTGAATGTTGAGAATAATGTCAAGGATTTTTTTTTTTATGTGAACTTCTCGATACCACCCCTAATGAAAATAATTAGAGAATGAGCTCACGTGGCTCTAAGGAACGATCGTATTTCAGTTTTTCAACATGTTGAACTTGGCAGAAGCTGGCCCGTAGCCCCAGCATCGGCTTATTTTTCCTCCACAGCTATTTAATGTATTGATTTCCTGTTAGTCAGTCATCAGCTCAGCATATCGATCCCTCAGTCCATGTACCGAACGTGCTGCGAGGCAACACTGCCACTCACTGAATTGACATTATTACAGTTTCCAATCTTTTTCCCACCGGTCACTTCTCTCACTTTTTCAGTTTTTTTTTTTGCTGTTTCTGTGTGTTTCACTCATCCAGTGCTTCACTGTGCCGTGTGCCGCGACGTCGATCTTCCCGATGGGCCCCTCTTCCGAGTCGCGGGGTTCCCCCTCTCCCTGCCTTGTTCTGTGTCGGGATACGAAGGCCCCCGGACGCAGGAGTTTGAGTGGTTCCTGTACAGGGACGATGCGGGTGGGAGGCAGATGGGAGTGGTGTCCACCCGGGACAAGGGCTTCCCGTACGCCCCCTTCCAGGCCCGCGTGAGGAACGGGGAGGTGCGGGTGGAGAGGGACTCTGGGGACAAGGTCCGGCTGGTGATCCAGAGACTGCGTGCTGAAGACCAGGGGAAATATGAGTGCTACACACCCAGCACGGACAGCACCTACCAGGGAAACTACAGCGCCTCAGTAACCGTCAAAGGTAAAACAAAATCAGGGGTCAATGCATCAAACTCAATGTAGTCAATAAACCGACTGCTGAAACAGTGAAGGAGTCAAAATAACATTAAGGTATTTCCTAAAGTGTCTAATTGTTGTAGTTTTAAGTGAAATAAACGGTTGAGTAACTGGTGCATTTGTTAGGACTGTTTCCAGCCATTGATTTGGTGCACTATAACAAATATTTACAGCAGCAGCAGTGTTTGGAGGGCTACGGAGCACCACAGAGGAATAAGATGCATTTTACTTGTCGGATCAATTTACTGTTAGGTGTTTATCTTTTTTTTAAAGATTTATTGAAGATCTACTAAAGAATGTCCCTGATCTGATCATGTCCATGAAGGACTGCAGTGAGATCAGAATTTTTTTGAATTATTATTATTGTTTTAAATTGCATCCAAAGACTCTAAATCAGGTTAGAGGTTTCTAAACTTAAAATTGCAGGATTGTTAAAAATGATAAAAACACAGACACGGTAATTGAGGGATGCTAACACAGAAGCATTATGTGAAAATGATAACGTTGTGTGTTTCAGTGTTTTGTTAAATGCATTATCTTGTTTGCTAATATTAGTGACATATTTAAAGTTTTTTCTCTTATTTGCAATTTCAATGACGTCTCTTTAACACCTAACTCAGATTTCACTGGATTAGCAAACGTTTGCGTCCTCGTTGTGTCTGACAATAGGATTTTATCACCTGCTGAATGGATCACGTGTTTCTGAAGACTAATTGCAACCTGTGTTTAACTTTGTGCAATGCTTTCCACATTCAGAGTTGTTATTCATGCTGACCATCTGGAGTTTGTTCTCAGCTTTCTCCTTTCTGTTTCTCTTTCTCTCTATGAACTTGTTGCACGTTGAGGCAACTCAAGCTGTCCAAATATTTAGGCGGTTTTACTCCATCCATATGGCGACAAGTTCAGTTTGTGTTAATCACCCTCTTGGTCTGCTACTATGTTTATGTTTGTAGGATACCGGGTGTTAATGTTTTGGCTGAGTATTGTCTTGATAGCTGGTTAATCCCTTCTTCCTTTGACAAAGCCGGTGACTGAAACAGAGGGTATTATAAAGCTGGGAGTCACTGTCAGCACCTCTGCTCTTGATTTACTCCTGTGGTCTAAACACAGAGACACATAAGCAGCACATGGGAGAAACAAATTAAATTTATCATGTTTCTGCCCCTTCTGACTCCCTTTAATATGATTTTGTGTGTGTGTGTGTGTGTGTGTGTGTGTGTGTGCTCCCACAGTGATCCCTGACACACTCCAGATCAGCTTCACCCGCTCACTCACAGGCCAGCCCGTACCAGAGGGGGCGGAGTTGACCCTGACGTGCTCGGCCGGCATCCAATCAGAACAGCTCACCCACCTGTCCATCACATTTGGGAAGCGTGGCGGCGAGGAGGTTTCGGCCGGCGGGGCAGGAGGGGAGGTCAGCACCGTCAGGGAGATCCTCTCCATCGACAAGCTCCTGGGGGTCGTGCCCGGACGCTTCTACAAGGACCGCTACGACGCCGGAGAGATCACGCTGGAGAAAAGGAACGGCGAGGGCGGGCTGGGCGTGTACGTGCTGAAGATGAGGGCGGTGCAGCCGGGCGACACCGGCTCTTATTTCTGCGAGGCGTCGCAGTGGATTCGGGACATTGATCGATCGTGGCAGAAGATCGCACAGAGGACACTGGATATCGGCAACTTGACTGTTCAACACTTAGGTCAGTGTGACTAAAAAAAAAAGTGTAGTTTGCCCCAAACCTTTAATGGCATGTGTCCAGAGCTCAGGTCCCGGCAGGTAACCGGGACATTACACAACAGCTGGTTCTGTCTTTCACTTTATAGTAACATAAAAAGAGAATTGGTGAAATTCACCACAACCACAAAAGAGAAACTCATAAAATAAATGAATAAATACATCCAGCACAAGAAAATAAATTATTTTTTATTTATTTCAATTCAACCTTCATTTATTTAGTTAAGTCATTAGAGACTAACTGTTATTTACAATAGTGACCGGGCAAAAACGTTGAGCAAGAAGGGGCTGCTGCCGCTGACTCAGCTGAAGTATGAAGACTCTGGAATAGGAAACAATGAAATCTGCTTTAGTTTACTTGTTAGGAGTACACTCCAAACAACCTGAGTTCATTCATGAATACGCAGCTATCTGAGGTTAATTCACATGAATATCAGATCTCTAATAGATAAGTGGCTGTTATTTGTAAATTATTTGTAAAAGCCCTCTCTTTATGGGACAACACACAGTGGCCTCAATACAAGAAGTGGAGTTTTCTTGTTCTAGTTGTGATTCTGTGGGATTTCTCCAGGTACTCCTACTGTTCAAATGTTGGTATCTCTAAACTTGCCTGTTGGTATGAATGTGAGTGTGCATCATTGCCTCTCTCTGGACTGGTGAAATGTCCACGTTATATCCAGGAGGAGCGGCAGCATCCTGCCACCAACCCTCCAACCCTCGGTTGGTTCAGGCTGTATAGAAGATGGATGAATGCCTTTTTATGTCTTTTGGTTCCTATTTGTCTTCCTGTGTTGTTGCCAGTGTATTGGTGTGAGTCGGCCTGGGCTTGTGGAGCTGGTGAGTGCGTGATTGGACTCAATCCAGTTGGCAGGCTCTGGATGTTTGTGTAATTTACAGCTTAACTCAAAGTCTGGCTTCCCGGCTGAACTGTTGGCTGCTTGGATGGATGGATGGAGGGGTGCCTGATTAAATAACCGAACCCACATTTGTATTCAACCTGTTGTCTAGTTTGTTAGCTGCGAGCCTTACAGTAATTGCTTTTGATTAGCCGTCTTGCTACCTACTTCACTTTCCCCTGTCTGGCTGTGTGGATGCATTGACCTCTGTTATTGTTCAGGCTTACCGTCACAACATCTGAAATATGATTTTAATGCTTAAAAAGTACAATTGTATCTTTATTAGTAAAACCAAGTTTCCTAAATTCTTTTTTTAGCTCTATAGTTTCAGATTTTTTTGTTTGTTTTTTTCATGTTGTTGCATTTTTTTGCCTGCAATAATGACTTCCACTTACCTCTCACAGTCATCACCAATTAATTTCCTATTGAGTCTTTCTGCTCAGGGCTTTGGCTCTAAGATCACCTGATTGACAAGCTAAATGCCCAGTCCTCTTGTTGATTATCCAGCTGGATTTAATAGGTCAGTAGCAGGCGTGCCTCTCAGCTGGATCACAGCCCCGTTGCCTGGCCGCTTGGCTCGATTTAAATTCTAAAGCGCTTGTATAGATCTGAAGGATTAAGTCATCTTTTCTCCCACCTCGGCTCCTTGTAGTCTGCAAACCGGATGTCAGACTGATGCGTGCGCTTCTGTGAAAATGGGATTATTATGTTGAGCATTTTTTTTATCTCCTGACAGTTCTACAACCTGCTTGAAAATGAGGTGAATTCATACATCATATGGAATGTGTTTGGTCAGTAAGAAAGATGTCGCCAGTTCGTTTTTTTTTGTTGTTTTTTTTCTCTAATCTTGCCTGTATGGTAATTTTCAAGGTATCAATTTAAATTCTGGGATTTAGAGTGTTGCTCTTGTTCTAATGTGCTTTTTGATGGATTTGCATTGCTGCTATGAACTGAGCAGCTACAGGTGTCACTGAAAGTTATTCAGGCCATATATTTTTCTCTTCAGCAAAAAAAGATGAAGCTGACAGTGAAGCATTAGAGCTCATCAATGCATGTATTGTTTTTCTGTACTGACGCTCGCTGACGAGAGCAATGGAGTCTTGCGATTTCTGACTGCCGTTGTCTGACTGCAACAATGGCCTGAAACGTCTCCTTTTGTTTATATAAATGACACGTCCATTATAAAGCAGCGTCTTTGTTCAGAGAAATGTTTCAGCATGAATGAGGCTCTCCGTACACAATGGATTTGAATTAATAGCTTATAGTTACAAAAGGCTAATATTAACATTTTACTTTCTCATAAGCTGCACATTCCAACATCATTATCTTGTACATGTTTATGAAGAGTAGTTTTTAAATGGCTTGTGAACACTCATTTATACAATTTAAAATAATTATTTAGGTACTCATGAAAAAAATGGCACAGATTGAATAAAAGTCTTACATTGGTGTAGCAGAAACAATGTTCTTACAATCCTCTGAAAAGGATAAAGTGAATTCATATTATTTAGTTTTACTATGGTAGATATTTGATTTATTCTCTTAAGTCAGTGTAATCAAGTACAGTTTCTGAAGTTTAGTTAGGTACAAAAGTGTAAGCCTCTGTGTTTGCACTCACCCATAAATATTGTTTGTGATAATATGGATCGACATTCCACATATCAATCATTTAACACACATCATGATTCAGCTTGTGTCTTAGTTTGAGATCAAAAACAAAAGGGTTTTTCTAAACAAATAAGACAGGTAATAACTTGGCCAGATTTTACTTATATGAAGCAAGACATTTATTTTGGACTGACTTTTGTTTTTGAAGTGGAAACAGAAAATCTCTCTATTCAAAACATATTGGTTTAAATTCTTCAGTCTCCATGACCAGCAGCTGATTTCACATTTTATTTAAGATTAGGAACTTTATAAATAACATCTACATGCAAAGTTAAGAACAGAAGGTCCCCACAAGCTCAACCTTCTCACTAACCACCACACCAGTATGCAGCAAACATAAAGGCCACTGTTTGAAATTATAAATGTTTCAGTTTCAATCAAATAGAGAAGTGATGATACAATGACTTTTGTCAGCAGTTCATTGTTCTTCTGTGTTGTTAATCCATCACTCAGAAAGGTTAAAACCAGTTAGACATTAATAAGGCAAAAAAGTAAAGAGAACGGTTTTAAAGTGTTGGAAGCCAAAGTAAAGGATCATTCTCTACATCTGATAGTCATCATGTTTGACTGTGCTGTTTCGTGCTGGATATATTTTTGTGGGTTTCTTTGCCTTCTTCACTTTTGCTCTCAGACTGAAAGGATAATCCGTTTTGTCCCGGGTATTAAATGCGTGATGTATGGAAGGAAGTCACTGTAGCTTCCCCACAGAAATGCTTCTTCCTGCAAAGACTTTTAGTGGCACGGTCCTAAGTGCTTGTTAGAGGCTGTTCTCTAAAGAGCTTTTCTGGTGCTTTATTAACCTTTCTCTTCCTTCCTCTTCTTTCTCCTCGCTCACAGCCGAGTCCCTGAGTGTCACATCCTCTCCAAAAGGTGAGGTGACGCTGCAGGTCAGCTCCCCGCTCATCCTGACGTGCGAGGTGCTGGGACTCCCCGCTGAGGTAGACTCAGGCCTGCTGGTTCAGTGGATGAAGAGGGGATCTGTAAGCAGCGATGCAGTGGGGACCGGGGGAGTTGAGGTAGAGTCACATAATATTAAATCATATATAATATGTGTAAAAAGCATATTGGGAAAAGGTCTTCCACCAACTTCTGCTCCAATTTTGTTATTTTTGTTATTAAAAACAAAAATGTTGTAAAGTTTTATTTCTGGTGATGGATGAAGCCACGATGAATACATTTCCTAGCAAGGATCAGATTTACTGACACACTGCTCTGTGTGAAGGTGGAGGTGGCCCGTATGAGCACGGAGGGCATCGTGAGCTGGGGGGATGATCTGAGCAGAGCCAGCGGGGGTTCCATGGAGAAAGTAGCGGCGGGGAAGTACTCGTTGAAGCTCTTCTCGGCTCGGCCGTCTGACTCGGGCGTGTACCGCTGTGTGGTCAGTGTGTATGCCGGCAGGAGAAATCCCAGTCCGGCTATGTCTGCAACACTCACCCAGAAGTCGGAGGGCGTCACGGTCAACCTGAAGACCAAAGGTAAGCCTCGTGTCTGCAGCGACTTTCAGGCTCTTGCTGTATTATCTGCTTGAGACGTAGATCATTCGGCTAATCTAGTCAAGAATCTCTCTGCTAACCCATGTCCCTTTTGTTTTTTTTAGAAATATAACATAACAAACAGGTTGACTCATTGTGCCGTTCTTTGTTTTATAACGTAAGGATTATTACGTTATTATGTCATGAGAGCATGAATTGGCCACACAAGAAACTAGTAAGTTTAATGGAATTTTAATTGACATGTGTCTGTTTTCTTCATAAAAACATTTATATTACATGGATTTGATAAATTACCATTCCCAATATGCATCTGACAGATTTTTGTATTTTTCCTATACGTTTTGTCTGTTATTAGAAGGTATAATATGACCCGTGAAAAAAGCGATATGTTTTTTACAAAGCTTCAGCGAATAAGTACTTTAATGTCCCCATCTTGTGAAAAAACTCTCTACATACGGCATCAATCTTTTTTTCATATACCATTAATTTTAGCCGTGTAGCAAATCTCAGCTTTGCTAGGAAACACACGAGTAAAGCTGCACCTGTAAACAAGATTTATAGAGTGGAATTAAACAAATCGGCCAACAAAAGGAAAGCAGTTGCCTGCATCATTTATTTTCACTTGATTCATTATTTGTCGTTGACCCAACATGCGCTGGTCAGAGACGACCACAGGGTCGTATTTGCCAGTGTGCAGGTCTGTACTACAATAATGATGGCTCTTCATTAAGTTTAGAAATATTAGTTTTCTTCACAAGATTGTTTTCTATTGATTTAGCAACTTTACAACAAGAAATGTTATTTCCTCCTGCTAAATATATTAACCGAGTTTGCCACCATTTGTGAAAGTTACAGATTAAAGAAACAAAACCCTTCTATACTCAGGACCTATTTTATTATTCATCCTGTTATTATTGCATGCAGCCACTTGTTACATTTCTATTATGTATATAAAAAAAATGTTTGAAACTCTAAGTGCTACCCAATAATCTAAATTAAATTGCAAACAACCTGAAATAACTTTATAATTTTGACCGTTTTTATTTGAAAATAATTAATTTATTGTAGTAAATCTTTTGAGCCAATATCGTAATAACACCATGTCAATAATTTAATGAATTATTACATATTTAGACTGTTTTTAGGTAGTAGTAGTAGTAGTAGTAGTAGTAGTAGTAGTAGTAGTAGTAGTAGGATTAAAAATATCAATCATGGTTGGGATTAAAAAAAAAACAAAATCTTATATTAATAGACATTCATTATGATATTACCTTCATCATCGACACTATTGGTTGCAACAACTGTACTAGTGATTATGTAAAACTTTGTTTTCCTCTTTATACTGTGAAAAGATTACGACTGTTTTCATCTTGCTTGCACAGTAATATGTGAGCATTAGAACCTTTGATTATTTGAATAATCTGTTATGAAGTTTGGGTAAAAAAACCCCCAAAAAACTCGGGTGCATGTATACAACATGTACATATAAGCTCGGTCAAATAACTTTAACACGCCACATAGAGAAATACCCACACACATAATTTGTATCAGTAATAAACCTTTGGTACAATGAGGAGAAACATATATATGTCCAGACTGAGACCTTTTAGTGTTTAAAGGATTTGTAAAGCCATTCACATTCTAGTTGTGGTAGTCGATCAATCAATCAATCAATCAACTTTTATTTGTAAAGCGCTTAATCATATCAGCAGACATTTCAAAGTGCTTTAACACAAGAGAAGACACAGAACCCAACTAAACCCCTCCAAAGCAGAAACAAATTGCCACAGTGGCCAGGAAAAACTCCCTCATGAGAAAATTGTCAAAAACTCCAAATTCAGGAAGAACCCATGGGACGGACCCAAGACTCTGGAAGGGCGGCCGTCCGTCTTGACCGGTTGGGTGAAATAACAAGAGATAGGACAGGAAGAGAAGAAAGAGAAAAGAGAGAGAGAGAGGTAGAGAGTGGCAGACAGGTCAATAGAGTTGACATGAGACTCTGATTGATTCCGATTTGTATCTGGTGGTATACACCCTGATGGTTAAGCGTTTAACTCTCCTTCAGCCTCCGTGCGATGACTGTAGACTCTCAGTCGCCTCCTTCCCTCTGTGGTTTACTTTGACTTTCAGGAACTGCTCAATTGTTTTGGTTTGAGAAATGGTTTAAGTTTTCTGATTTATTGGGCTTCTTAGTGGCGTTGAGGGCTGGGACTGAAGCCATTTGGCTGCAGAATCTGAAATCTACAAAAACACATTCCTCTCTCTTCTTCTTTTTTTTTTCGCCAGCTCCACTGATGTAACTCTGAGCTTCTAATAAATTTATAAAATTTCTTAGATATTTTAAGATTTTAATAAAAGTTTAATGTTTGTGTTGCATGGCAGAATGTGATGTTTCAGGAACAAGGCTTTCAGTGACATTTTAGAGAAACTGGAGTGTTTTTGTTAGATGGTCGACTTAAAAGTTCACTGATAAATGTGTAGTTGGGTTAATTTAGTTCAGCTTAAATGAGTGCTAAACCATGTCATAATCAATTCATTTATTTATTTATTTTTTTTAGCTTTATTATATGCTCAGTTGTCCTTTAAACCACTTCCTTCCCACACACAGATGTCCTGGTTGCGGCTGTGGCGCGGCTCCCTCGCGGCCCCTTGCTGAAGAGAGGCAGCACCATCACCCTTATCTGCAACGCCACGGTGACCACCACAGGCCCCGCCCAGGCTCAAGTGCAGTGGTGGCGGAAGCCCATTCCCAACTTGCTTACCAAGAAGGGATCTGATATCCCTTCAGCGGACCCCCCTGTTGAGGAGAGTCCCACTCTGGTGGCCACTCTCATGCACAATGGCGTTGCGAATACGTACGTCAACAGCAGCGAGATCAGCATCGACCGCCTTTCGGCCATCAGCTACAGACTGAGGGTCCACTCCGCAACAATAGAGGATCAGGGCATATACACGTGTAATGCTGAGGCGTGGGGGCAGGATCCACATGGAGGCTGGTACAACACGGGGGCCAAAGCAGAGTCGAACACCGTCAATGTTTACCTGTACGCCAGAGGTAGGTGTCACCTGATACTTGTAGTGAGTCTGTCTGTCTGTCTGTCTGTCTGTCTGTCTGTCTGTCTGTCTGTCTGTCTGTCTGTCTGTCTGTCTGTCTGTCTGTCTGTCTGTCTGTCTATCTATCTATCTATCTGCCTTTGTTCTTTGTTCAAATTCGCGTTGCGTTTTGTGTTGCAATGTCCTATTTGTCTTAATTTCCCTCCCCACAACTTCACGTAGCTTCAGTGAATTATAGTCATACCGTCTGTGGAATGAACA
>OMNM01061484.1:0-10181 GCA_900302745.1 Parablennius parvicornis | reverse complement strand
GAAGCGGTACGCTTCCTGATGAAGATTTTTGCACACATTTAGTTCCTCCTGCCCATTAATGAAAAAGTGAATGTATTTATTTCCATCCTTCATATTTATTGCTCATGTTGTCCTTCAGGAGTAGCGAGTGATGTTCGGCGTCGGCCTTAATGTCTCAATGAGTGCAGTTTGGACTTGTGTGTGTGTGTGTGTGTGTGTGTGTGTGTGTGTGGAAATGTGTTATTACTGAGGAAAGATATATTACAGAATGCACTTTAATTAATGCTAGAAAAGCCTTTATATCCATATATTGTTATCAGTGCTGGATTCTTTTGTACAGAATAAGTTTAATTGTTTTAATGGACCAACTTTTTGCAAAATAAATGCAAATTCTCTTAAATAACGTGTGAGTTTTTCCTTCAAACATGGTGTGCTGTCCACTGCAGAGCTTTCAGAAAAAAAACTGGTCCTACGATCACAAATATCAGTGGGGAAAGAGCTGAGAAATTAGTTGGGATATGTTTGTCCTGGACACACAATCCCCAGGCACAAATGATACAATGCTGGATTTGGTCCCGACAGAGTGGAGGACCTCTGCCAGGATGGTTTCATGCTTTCATATTGAAGAACTGTGTATAAGAATTGTTATGAAAAGAAAATGTGACAAATGAAAACCCTTGCAGTCTTCATCCTGACTGGGAATGGTTAAATCCCGGCTGTTTGGAGTCTGCATGCCCTCCTCGTGTGTGTTTTCTCCAGGTCTTGTTTCCTCACGAGGTTTAAAAAAGCTTTGAGTCAGAACTGTCATTTGAAATGTATTTACTGAATGTTAATGTTTTAGTAATAATAGTGTACATGAGACCACACTGAGTGACTTTGAAAAAGTAATCGGAATCAAATATGTTTCATGCTGCAAAAGGGCATTGTACTCTATATCAGGAGGCATCACGAAAATCCCATAATATTGAAAAATGTACTTATTTAACCTCGGACAACACGTCCTTGTTGTGTAAAGTCACTGTTACATTTGCAGCAGATTTGTCTGCTGTAGTGAAATTGATCACTTTGTTCAATATGGCTCAAAGTTGACAGAATACACACTAAAGGCAAATAGTCTGGGTGGATATTGGTTTCTTGTGGCCCGTACGTCTATTTTCACTGGACACAAAAGAAGGGAGATTGTTTTAACCACATTATAATCACCTAATATTCATTGCTATTTCTGTTTTTGTTCATTCAATGTTAAAGTCGATAGGATATTGATCTGTAATGGACTGCTGACCTAAACACAATCTTAAGACAAAAATACCAAACAATAACTTGCTTTATATGTTGTCAATATAACGGAATACACATGTATAATGTTACAGTTTGCTTAAATAGTTCTAGTTATATGCAGGGTTCATTTCGCCCAGTTTGTCCTGAAAGGGCCACCGTATGAAAACAAACATGGAGGCAGAGTCGTAGTAATTTTAACACATTCAGAGACTTCCAAACTCCGATAACTCATGTCTTCTCATTTTTCATAGCAATTTTATACATTAAGCGTTAGTTTTCGCGCGCATGGAAACTTTAATGGTTGTGTATGAAGAGTTGATGCGGGATTAGCCTGTCAGCGGTGGAGCTAACACTGGCGTTAGCCTGTTAGCGGCGGAGCTAACACTGGCGTTAGCCTGTTAACAGCAGAGCTAACACTGTTGTTAGCCTGTTAGCAGTGGAGCTAACACTGTTGTTAGCCTGTTAGCGGTGGAGCTAACACCGCTGCGGTGGTCAAAATGGGCCAGAGCATGTTTCGCTCCGGTTTCTTGGTTCGGGCCGCTCACACTCTGCTGACCTGGGTCACAACACTCATCCTGTTCCTGCACAACACCGGTGAGTCTCGGAGACATCGGCCTGTTAGCTGCTGTTATCTTCCTGTGCTAAAAAGGTTTAGTTTAATCTTAGTTTTAGGTTGGGATCACTTTTTTAAGTTTGACTGGGATGTGTGGAAGTCACAGCTCGTTTCATATTTACGACTGAAAGTTACTTTTTTTTAAAAACTTTTTTGTTTTGGTTTGTTAATGTCAAATCAACAAGTCCACATTTTCACATCACAAACAGCCATTAAGAAAATAATCTGAGTTGAGCTATGTCGAGGCCTTGCAAGAAATCCCGACCTACTGATTTCAGTCACCAAGACCAGTTTGTGCCTTTTTAAAGTGGTTATATTATACAGCTTTTCAACAGTTTACTGACCCCTTTAATTCAAGGTTTTTGTATTTATACATGTCAATAAAATGAGCAGCTCACAGATAAATTCTGTGTTTATATGTTTTTAACAAATCAAGCATTGGAGCTACCACATTGTACAGCGTCCTAATAATAGTAATAAATTAAACAACATAAGAAACTAATCTTCATTGACCCCGTGATGTATGTGTGTGTGTGCAGACATTCGGAGGTGTGAGGAGCGAGGAGAGCTGCTGCTGCCATCTCTCTTCTTCCTACTGGTCCTGTTGTCCGTCCTCTTCTACTTCACCGTGTCCTTAATGGATCCGGGCTTCGTCCTCACAGACAGTGTGAAGGTGAGGAACACCAGCTTCAACGCAGTGCGCGTGTGTCTGCGTCTTTTGTGTACGCGTGTGTCTCTGACTCTCGATGTGGTGTTCAGGGTCTGAGTGAGGAAGCGGAGGTCCTGGTCTCAGAGTGTCCATCTCCTCAGCTGAGGCGCTGTGGATTCTGTCTGCTGCAGGTATTCTGCTTCATCTCCGCACATTTCTCACATCTCCAGGAAGCTTCATTCTCTGCTTCCTGTTCCAGACTGTTTCCTCTGTCCGCCACAGAGTCTGTGAGCACAGCATGTGAGAGCAAACGCGACTTCACAATAGACTCCAAATTAAATTAAGTCCTATGTGTGTGTCTTGTTGGCCTGCTCACCTGTCCAGGTGAAGCTGCCTTCAGTGTTGACACCCTGGTGGAAGGATAAAGAGGTGCAGGCGATGGGTCAGAACAGAACAACTGTATTATGGGTTCAGTTTGCAGCTCACGCGTGTTGAAACAAGCTCATTGTTATCATCAGCTGCACGGGACAACGAGCACTGCTGAGTTCATCCAGGTTGAGCTGTTTGTGACGTCCGGTTTAAATAAAGTGCTCACATGCTGAAACCTGCTGCTGACACACACCTTGTGGTCTTCTCTCATTACTCAGGCATATGACACACTCACCACTCCTGAACTGTATTGCTAACTATTTTCTCCAAAAGAACAATTCCAATGTCTCTCACTTAAATCAACATGCATGCATTTCCTTTACTTTTAATCTTGAGGGGGAAAAAAAATCAGTAATACAGTAATTTGTTGTAATATCAACTGATATCTGGAAGGAGTGTGTTTATCATGTTCACTGTTAAGTTCAGATCATGAACACTGGGAGCGAAAACAAAAGTGTTGTATTTTTGTAGCTGCAGAGTCAATACAGAGACTGCAGAGTCACTACAGCGACTGTAGAGTCACTACAGAGACTGCAGAGTCAATACAGAGACCGCAGAGTCACTACAGAGACCGTAGAGTCACTACAGAGACCGTAGAGTCACTACAGAGACCGTAGAGTCACTACAGAGACCGCAGAGTCACTGCAGAGACCGCAGAGTCAATACAGAGACCGTAGAGTCAATACAGAGAGACTGTAGAGTCACTACAGAGAGACTGTAGAGTCACTACAGAGAGACTGTAGAGTCAATACAGAGAGACTGTAGAGTCACTACAGAGAGACTGTAGAGTCACTACAGAGACTGTAGAGTCACTACAGAGACTGTAGAGTCACTACAGAGAGACTGTAGAGTCACTACAGAGACTGTAGAGTCACTACAGAGAGACTGTAGAGTCACTACAGAGAGACTGCAGAGTCACTACAGAGACTGCAGAGTCAATACAGAGACTGTAGAGTCAATATAGAGAGACTGTAGAGTCACTACAGAGACTTTAGAGTCACTACAGAGAGACTGTAGAGTCACTACAGAGACTGTAGAGTCACTACAGAGAGACTGTAGAGTCAATACAGAGAGACTGTAGAGTCACTACAGAGACTGCAGAGTCACTACAGAGACTGCAGAGTCACTACAGAGACTGTAGAGTCACTACAGAGAGACTGTAGAGTCACTACAGAGACTGTAGAGTCAATACAGAGAGACTGTAGAGTCAATACAGAGACTGTAGAGTCAATACAGAGACTTTAGAGTCACTACAGAGACTGTAGAGTCAATACAGAGACTTTAGAGTCACTATAGAGAGACTGTAGAGTCACTACAGAGACTGTAGAGTCACTACCGTGGAGCAGTGCGGTGGTGTCACATGCTCTGTTCTGTGTTTTGCATTCAGAATTGTGATTTATAGCAGGTTGTGATAGCAGACATCCAGCGGGCCGATCGAGCCACTAATGCACGGCAGTGACCTGGAGGTTGCGCTCAAGTCTTTACAGATGGAGGAAACAACAATCTGTCCGCATGTTCCCACAGTAAAAGTTGTTTTTTTTTCTGACGTCGTTCGAAGCAGCAGCCAATGAGAGCGAAGCACTGCCAGACCTGTAAGCACTGCGTGCGTCGCTTCGACCACCACTGTCCCTGGATCGAGAACTGTGTGGGCGAGAGGAACCACCGCTGGTTCATCGTCTACCTGGCGGTGCAGCTGCTGGCTCTGCTCTGGGCTCTGCACATCGCCCTGTAAGTTCACCGCACACACATCACACACTTCGGTTTTACTTCCGAGAGCCAGTTTTTAAGTTACTCTACCAGTTCGTGGGAAAAACTCAAAAGTTAGGACCCAGTTTTAGCTGTCGTGCATCTCTGTGTTACGACCCGCTCGAGAAGGCAAGACAAGACGGACACGGGAGGGTTTCCAGCTGCCGAGTCAGCGGAACGTCCACGGCAGTGGACATGAGTCTGTGCCTCCAAATGCCTCCAGCTCTCAGGCTGATCCTCGAAACCCTGAAGCCGACAAGCAGCTCCTCAGACCCAGGAGAACGCAAAACTCAATACCGACGAATAATACCTTCATTTTAACCATTTTAAATGAGATAACTCGACAACAATGTAATCGGATCTCCAAGCCATGTCCTTCATGGTACGTGTGTCTCGTCCAGGTCGGGCTTCTCTCCGAGGGGAACGTGGGCGCTGTGGTTCAGGGTGAACGGCTTCCTGCTGGCGGCGCTGGCCCTGGTCGTGATCTACTCGGTGGTCGTCGCGCTGCTGCTGGGCTCCCACCTCTACCTGGTCTCCATCAACTGCACCACCTGGGAGTTCATGTCCCGCCACAGGATCTCCTACCTGAAGAACTGCCGGGACGAGGAGAACCCCTTCGACCGGGGCTTCCTCTGCAACCTGTGGGACTTCTTCTGCCTGTGCAGGACGGTGGTGTGGGAGCGGGTCTACCAGAGATACACTGCAGACCCAGTCTGACCCGCCACACACACACACACACACACACACACACACACACACACACGACTGCATCCATGGAAGACGTTGCAAACTGGTTGCGTACAGCAGGTATCAGTGCATTTCTTAAAATATATGATGCTGATGTCTGTATTTTAGTTCGTACATGAAAATAACAGTATTCTCTCTCTTCTGGGACCAAATTCAACTCTCTTGATCCGAAGTCCGTGTCTTCAGTTTCCTCCAGCAGTTTCACTTTGTTCATTTTGTTGTTTCCAGTCATTTTGTCCTGAAGTCATCTGGACAATACGTTGACTTGCCAAGCGTTAATCTACAGAGAGTGCCACAGTTTGTTTTTTTTATACTGCGCATGTTTTTAATGATCAATTCATTTTGCTTGTTGAACAGCTCACATGAGCTCTTGTCTTTGATGGAACAAAGCTTCACCAGAGCAGTTTCATGGTTGAACGTCTTGAGTCGTGCCGGACCAGTAAAACGCTGAATGTTTCCCCACTAATGCACTAATCGAGAAAGCACAAAACAATTCCAGCGTTTTCCCTTTTTTTTATATATATTTATATTGTTACGTATGAAAGACAACACTTGTTTGGGGTTTTTTTTGTATTCTGTTTGTATTTATTGACAACAAAGACATTCAAATACGAATGATATGCTTGTTCTTGTAGAGCACACGTACACACACACACACACACACACACACACACACACACACAGACGTAAGTACAAGACGGACACGGGAGGGTTTCCAGCTGCCGAGTCAGCGGAACGTCCACGGCAGTGGACATGAGTCTGTGTGAAATCACGCTGCCTCCAAATGCCTCCAGCTCTCAGACTGATCCTCGAAACCCTGAAGCCGACAAGCAGCTCCTCAGACTCAGGAGAAAGTAAAACTCAATACCGACGAATAATACCTTCATTTTAACCATTTTAAATGAGATAACTCGACAACAATGTAATCAGATCTTCAAGCCAATAACTGCTTACACTAAAGATTAGCATTTAAATTAAAAAAAATTACAAAGAGTAATCAGTGCACGGTTAGGGTTGCTTGAATCGTGGATTGTTGGTCTTCATAATCTTTATTTTTCAAGAGGAGTCTTGTAAAACAAAAGCCACCTTTTAACCTTTGACCCTTCTGGCACTGCCAGTCTTTTTAAGGTGTCACTTTCATTCACACGAGGTGGACCAAGCAAAGACCTGCCGCCGCTCCTCTTTGAAGTGCAGAGTAATGATCACTGTCATGGCTATAGTAGAACATCTATGGCTTAGTTTATACTGCTGGATTACAGGTTCGCTAAGTGCGCGAGTTGACCACCACGGTGTCATGCGCCTTCGACAGCAATGATAAACGGCAGCGAGGGAGGAATGTCCCCGGGAAACACGTGTGAAAAGAGGGCTGAAGCCAGTCGCTGGTCAAGGCAGTGAGCAAGGCAGTGGGCAAAGACTGTCACAGTGATGTGTAGAAAACCAGTGAAAGACTCACAAAACTGCAACGAAAGTAAAGCGAAGGCCACAAAGCGAACAGAACCCGACACCGAGTTGCTCTCGACGATTCGGACGACACGACATCTCTGCTGCTGTCAGATTACGAGCACTTCATGAAAGTAAGGTGTGTTCAACCTTTTTGAGGAGCCAGAATATGATGGTGAGGAGCGTTGTGTCCCCAGACACTGACCTCGAACGTGGAAATTACTCTATTATCAGTATCAGAGCTTAAATGAGTCATATTATCCAGTTTTCCAACACTTCCACATGGTCTTGTTGGTCCAGAAACCTTGTTGTTCAAAGTTTCTTTCTTGCCCTTGATTTTTCTCCATTTGAATATCGGATCATAGGAGCTGCATTAAGACTCTGCTGTGTCTGTGTGAGCTGGACTGGCTCCGCTCACACATGCCTATCTTGGGAATAGGGGGAAGTACTTTCTCTCGTGGTGCCGTGTGCCAGAGCAGAGCTGCCTAATTGTGGGAGGAGCCTACCTTGATTGGGATTGGCTAAACCCCCAATGACACTATATAGGGTTTGCTTTCTGATTGGTTCGTTGGACCAACACACTTTTTAAAAACTGAAACAGTCCAGGGAGAGAGAGGACAGACTTTCTTCACTTCTGGGGCTTCATTCCAGGTTTGGGAGACGACTATTACTGTTGGAAAACCAGTAGAAAGTGGATTTAGCATGATATGAGCCCTTTAAGGGATTGTACCTTGATGTGGGGTGATCAACGGGAAACACGAGACTGTCAGATTGCTCTGAGACGACAACGCTCCCATCACTTCTGCTCCCCCGCACTTAGAAAAAAAAAAAAAAAAGCAAAGTCCAAACACAGAGACATGAGATGTCGTTAAAGGGCTGGTCAGCAGCGTTGTGTGGTGCAGTGCAGACTTCATGCAGCTTCTTCTCACTGCCCCACAATGTGCTGGATGTTCTTTGTACAGTCGTCATGGACAAGCAAAAACACGGGACAACAAATACAAAAGTGAGAAAGACAGAAAAATACCTGTTGCTGTTGAGAAAAAGCCTTTCATCGTACAGAAATACACCCAGTATGTCTTCACTGTGGAGGAGGAACAAACCGAAATACCTTCGCCCTCTAATGTTCTAATGTTTGTAATTCCTCGAATTGATGTTTTACTCTCTGCATGTTCTGCTAAAAATGAGTTATTTTACATTTTGTCCAGAGTTGAGCCTGCTCTTTGGAAGAATAAATATTAAACGCCTGATCAGATCATGTAAACATGATTTGTCACTGATTCAGGGTTTCACAGACTCAATAAAACACATCGGTCCCGTGCTCTGGTCTACTTGTTACCGGAACATAAAGTCACCTGCTTTAAAGACTGTGAATGTTGACAAGAGATGAAATGATGGAAGATGCACTTCTCTGACCTTCACCTCCACTCCTCAGTAAGTCTGTGAATCATACAAAACCATTTGTTTTTAAAGTTTAAAAAAAAAAACAAAAGGCTAATTAAGTCACTTAGTGAACGCTAACTTCAAAATAAATATCAGAAAAGCAGATTTTGGTGCAGCCCTGTTGAAAAATTAGGAGCTATAATCAGCAGACATCGTATTGCCGTGACATTTAAAGCAGTTCACCAAATAGTCCGTCATCGTTCTTCACCTCTGACGCCACCAGACTCCCCGATGACTCTTAACGCTTCCATCAGAAAATAAAGCAGCAGATGTGGACTGATGACGTCGTTCCACCCGTGACCCCTGACCCCGAGCCCTGGGACTCTCTTGACCGCGTTCTTCATCCGTGCAAAGCGCAGAAGTCAAAGTCCACGAAGGCGTCCTGCTGCTCCGCTGACAGGCTGAAGGGTTTGGACGGAGGAGACAGGACTGGCTGCAAGCGAGTGAACTCGCTGTCGAAGTTACTGACGTCGACCGAGTCCTTGATGGAAGGAAGGAACGGGGGCTTCACCTTCTTGGCCAGCATCGCTTCCCAGTCGATGGTCTACAGTGTCCCAGAGGGAATGAAGAAGAGCTGGTTATTTCACTGTGTTCGTCAGGTGTCTTCCTGCATTGCATTTCCTGCCGGTGTCACGTGTCTCGAATGTCGGATCTCATCATGCACTTCTTGTTTTATTTTGTGCTCAGTGGTGTCAGACTGACTTCCTCTCTTTGTGAGACTGTCTCTTCAACTGTGATTGTCTCTTCCGCCCCCGATTGGTTTCACCTGTTCACCTCCACCTCATGAACAAAATGTTTTGGTCTCCCTTTGGCCGGTTACCAGTTCGTCTCGTTCTGTCCCTGAATGTTTCGTCACGTTCCAGCCAGGTTTGCATTTTTTTTTTTTTCAGACTTTTTTTCCTTGTATCTCTATTCCCTACCCAAACCAGGGACTGAGTCCTTCCCCCCCAATGTGGACATCTGTCTGGTCCTCTGTTCCTCTCCCCAACTGGAATAGCAGAAAGCTGCCACCTTTGAGCCTGGTTCTGCAGGTTTCTGCCCGTTAGAACTAGTTTCTCCCATCCACCATTCCAAAAGCACCTAGAAATGACTGTGTTGGATTTGGTGTATAAATTAATTTGAATTGATTTGAATTTAATTGAGAGCGTTTCTGTTTGAAATCTGAGCCTGCTTGTCTAAAAGAAAGACTTTTAGACAAACTAGTGAAGTGAACCAGCGTGACCAGGACTGAAGAGACGCAGTTTGAACCCTGAACACTGTGTTCTCTTTCACCGGATCTGAACTCAAGCCTGATAACAGACCGATGAACAGTTTCACATTACAGTGAAGACAAACACTCTCACTCCAGCGTGCAAAACCATGAGCGTTCAAAGTGAAAGGTCTACTTTCCACAAAGCGTCTTATTCGGGTTTTCTTTGACTCGTTCAAACCTGATCGAGCTACCAGACGAGTTGTGAGTGTCTGCAGCGGAGAGAAAGGCAGGTGAACGAGAAGAGAATCACCTGGAAGAATTTGTCTCCTTTCACGTCGTTGGCGTCCCTCTCTCCGGCGCCGAGCCTCTTCAGCGGGTTCTTCTTCAGCAGCTGTGATCACAGGAACACTGCGTTCTCACTCCGTGTGTGTGTGTGTGAACTTCACTAACTCACAACTTTGAGGCTAAACTTGTGACTGGAGTCACTTCAGACGGCCATGATGGATTGAAGGCCTTAAAGAAGTCTTAGGAACCTTTCAGAGACATTCAGCCGAGGAGCTTGTTGGGAGTCCTCACCTTCTGAAGGAGGGAGACCGAATCCGCTGGAAGAGACGAAGGATACTGCACGTCGTCATTAACGATGCTGTCGAACACCTCCTCCTCGTCCT
>OMNM01061482.1:0-20977 GCA_900302745.1 Parablennius parvicornis | reverse complement strand
TCCTCAGTAGATTCTCATTCTTATAAATGAGTTGGACATGAGAACACAAGCTGACTTCATTATCAGGGGCACCGTGTGTTTATGTTTGCTGTACGATCAACCGAGGGGTCCTGATTCAGGCTAAATGCACAAGTCACATGTAGGAAATATAGTCATTACATGATTAGATCAAACAACTGCCGTTGTTTTTTAATTTAAAAGTTTAGAGCGGAAGTTTAATGCTGTTTCGTTTTTATGGTCATTTGTAGAAATATGACAAATCAGTGCCAAATCCAAATTTGGCAGTCGTGGAATAATATCATTCTACCACAGTTTGAAAAATATATAGCAAGAAATGTGTGAGTGACCAAGACGAGGGTTAAATCCAGAGTTAACTCAGCTAGTTGGAGGAAGATGCTCTATAAAAGAAGTCTCACAAGGCGCGTTTCCCCCGCACATAAAGTGCAGGCCCGGAGCGGTCGAGTCCCGTACGGTCCGGTGTGCCACCGCAAGAATTGTTCTTGTTACTGGAAACAACCGCTCCAGACCGGAAAGCTTTTCGCCACCCTGACGTTGAGGTACTCGGGACACTGGAACGGGTCTGATGTCGCGGAGCCGTCTGCTGATTGGTCACTGATTTACATCACGCCTTCAATATATTAACAGGTCGGTTGTATCAATCCTCTGTTGTTAACAGTTGGAGTTAACAGCCTGCTGGCTGTGGTGATGTCGCTCCAGCACCGGAGCGTAACCCAGTCAGTACCAGCCAGTCGGCGCCAGTTCGCAACTTTGCGTTTCGGCCAAGTGCAAAAAATACCTTTCAATTAATGAATGACGCTAAATCTGCAAAGCCTAAGAAAATCTTGAGAAACATTGTGATGCACACAAAATCTAAAATGAGATTGTTTCCCCTCTACAGGCAAATCTGGGACATAAAACCTCTGTGTGCAGTCCATTTCAGAATATGTAAAACATATTTAGAACAAACAGTCAGATTTTACAGCATTCAGAGGAATAATTTCCTCCTCGGCCCACTCAAATGAACAGGGACTGTCTGCAAATCGCAAAACTGGTACAAATCACTATCAAATCAAGTGTTATAGTGTGATCAAGTGAAGGCTGCAATGATTGTTGGTGACACCAGTGAATACCAGTGACATTATTGGGTATTTTGTTGTATCTATCTTCGCTTTTGCAGCATTTTCTAATTGGCAGACGGTCCCTGAACTCTGGTCACGACTGGCCGCTCGTAGAGAACAATGTTGTTTCTGCTGCTCCAAAGACACCTACTTTGGACAAAAATTAGCTTGTAGCATATCGTCTACCTCACACCGATGGGAAAAGGCATCATTTGTGTGTTGGGGATGTTTGGTTAAAAAGTAATTGATGATGGAACTTTACAGGGCTGCTGTAAGGAAGTGTCTCTCAACTGTGCATCGAGGTCTAATCCACCAATTAACTTCTTCATACACCTGCTCTGTGTGGCGTATCTGAAGTGTCTTTGTACCTCAGACTTTGTTCACTTGCCATTCTACACTTTAACTAGCCTGACCTGCCATATATAGCATAGCAACGTCTGTGAAGTGAGTGAGAGGGATACTGGGTCCATGGCGCTTTGCACTGAGTGGTGCATTTATGTACAACTCAAGAAAATCCGAACTCTGAGTTTCACACAAGAACTACTAATACTTGAAAGAGCCGCATTCCGATGATTTCAGTTATGGATCAAAGAGCCGCAACAGGCAAAGAGCTAGTGACGGCCAAATGAAGCTTCATGAAACTTCACAAACCACTTTTGTTATTTTCTGACTCCACCAGGGGTCACTCTTCCTTTGAAAATAGAGGCTGAAAGACTGGAAATGAAGAGGGCTTTCAAACATTTGTTGAATTGACAGCGCCATCTCGTGGCTTCAAAAAATAAAGACAGTGGTTCATGAAGCTTCACTTGGCCATCACTAGAAGATGCTCTATAATCTGGATGTTAGAGGAGGAAGATGCTCTATAATCTGGATCTCAGCTCCTGTTAAAGAAACAGATTTATGGACTAATGACAATGAGAAAAAGCAGCAACAAAGCAAGTGAGATAAACAGCAGCTTGTTATTTATTGACTGGTTGAGACACTAAACAGGACTTAAGTGAAACAGTGACAATGGAGATAATCCTAAAGCTGCCAGACCCTGAATTCACAGAATAACAAGAGTTTTGACAGTTATCAGCTGCAACGGGAGCAATAAGTTCACCTCACATTCAGTCACTGTAACAACATTGATAAATTCATTCCAGCATTCAGTGATTGTTAAAAGTGATACAGTCACACATTTCTATTTATAGTTCACCATTTCCCAGAAATACAATATTAATGCAATAATTCTCTCTACAGCCTGTTTTTAATGCAGTGCTGCAGAGGGCCTGATAGTAAAGTAAGTGCCTCATATTGATTTTCATTTTAGTTATTGCATTTCTCCATATCCCTGGATCTCATATTAATATAATTTACTACGAAATCCTCAAGGTCTTTGGAACTTAATGTTGAAAAACATATGCTCTTACGTTTGTCCTCTTGGATTTTCTTTGAGACAATCAGTCTCATTGGTGAGGAACATTGAGACATTACATGTCCAGTGTTTGTCCCTCCAACAATAACTTAAAATGTGTTTTGGCTTTGAATGACAAATTAACATGTATGTATATTACAGTACAGTACTGTACGGTGTCAAACATACGGCACAGGGACCAAACCGAGCCGCAATAGACTCGAATCTGACCAAACCACAGAGGAAATTGTAAAAATATAGAAGAAAACGATATATTTTTTGAAATGTTAGTTATGGACACAACACAACACTGAGACCCGAGCTGATGTCAGTGATGCTGCCGTGAAAGTAGCAGACTAGCATTAGCTTCAAAGCCATGCAGTCAGGGTGAGTTTGTAAAAACACCCATAATGCAACAGCGATAGGAGAAGTTATTTTGGAGCTTTGACTGTTTTGCAAAAGAAGGTTTCATTGAAATTGGCTTCATGTTGAGATTGTAAACATTTCTCAGTCATAATTGTTTGGTTTTGTGGGAATATAGACATTTTTACTACTTATATTCTGCGTGAACAAAATATAAAAAGTTTATTATTCGAATTTAAAGGTTACTATAGCATTATTTTACCGGTCTGGCTACTTTAGATGAAACTGTGCTGTGTGTAGAAAATAAACTAAAATGAGTTTGATACATTTGATCTTAATTAATGTCATATTTCATGAACATGCTGTCAATATTGAGTGTTTCGAAATCATTTCAACTCACTATAAAATGAAAAATATGTTTGTGGATGTTAGCCAGCATGAAAAGTGTGTCTGAGGCTCTGAACAATGCCTGCCCGTGCTCTACGCTACGAAGATGAAGTGTTCGGTGGAGTTTATTGTCGTGGAGCTTGTGAGAGGGAGGCGGTGTTTGGAAACCCTCCGTGTATGAAACTCCCTATGAGCTCACTTTTCTCATATTTACAGAATAAACTCGGGGAGTTCTTCCACTGCTAAAATAAGACTGTATTTCTTGTTAAATTGGATTAGACAGAGGCACCACTGAGATCAGGGTGTATGTATTTCTATCGCTGTGTTGTTTGAGCTCTGTATTCCCTGTTTTTGTCACTTCGTTGCAGTAAATGTGCCATCATGTGACTTCATTTGTTTTGTTGATCAGATTTTTCTAAAGTCAGTAGATAAACAGGAGTAGAGGAAGTCCAGTGGGACCGTGAGGAAAGTGGGCGACTGTGCCGAGTGTCGTGTGAGGTCTCGGCGGAGGAACAGTGTGGAAACACTTGCTGGCCTTGGCGTCCGCTGTGTTTGGACCCGTGGAGCTGAGGACAGCGAAATCCTCTGGATGTGATTGTTTGTGCACTAATGGTTGCTAATCAGAGTGTGGATGATGTCAGAAACGGTGAGGGAAGAACCATCCAAGTACATTAATTGAAAGCAGAACTACTTTAATGTAAAACATGAGTATGGTTCCTATAACACGTCTTTATCGCTTCTGCAGTCAGAGTGAGCCGCATTTCATCCATAGTCCTGCTACTCTTCTACCAGTTCCCCTCGCGGCTCTGTCCTCCTTTATTTACTTTATGCACACATACAAGACAGAGTCATTTAAAAACAAAATACTATTTGCGGCTGGCACAGTTGTTGTGTTGCGAGCAATCCGGGCTGCTCGTCTCCAGGTCCTGGAGATGTGGGAGGTTGCAGCGGAGCGGCTTAGCCTTCTCTCTGTAATGGTTTAAGTGAGGATGGACTCAACGGGATTGGGGAAGTCCACCATCATCTTCACCACAAGCTGAAACAGTGTATATTGTGTGGGAGATGTTTTCTTAATTATGTTTCACAGCTGGCTGCACCGGAGATAATAACGTTCACTTTAAATGCAGAATGCTTCAGTGTGACGTGTCATATGCAAGAAAATGAAGCTTTATCATTTATTTGGTGGAAGATAATCTACAATCTGGAGAAAAAGAGAAGCAGCAGGAGCAACACAACTCAGAAAATCTACCAACATGCAGACGCGTTCAGTAAACACTATTAATGTGAGTGTAACTGAATGTTGCTACCTTATTTCCCAGGTTATAAATTGCACAGTCCAAACACAAAGTTTTTATTATTTAGTTTTAGTGCATCCCGGGTGGATGGTCATCATGTAAGACAGAAACAACCCATGAAAATGGTGGAAAACAGTAGTTAAGCTGTCATTTTGTTAAAAGAAATGCATAAGTTTTCAGTGTTTATGGAGGCGTAATACGGTTTTTTTATGTGTTACATGCCTTTAGAAATAATCACCGGTTGTCATTGTGTGTGCACTCTGAATAAATTGTACGTTGCTGTGAGTGTGATTCATTTTTCCAGCATCAGCAGAGTATTTATCAGCTGCACAGGTGGTTTAACCATTTGCCCTGCACCTCGGCGTGTTTCCCAACCTGCCCGCAGGCAGAGTTATAACTGAGCACGCTCGTCCTGACAGTGTGGTTCAGGTGATGGCTTGTCTGTGTGATGGATGGTTCCACTGAGCGGTGGAGAGAGTCGCTGTCTCCACCATCCAGACCTCTAATTTATTCCGTCCTGTGAAGAGATGCTACCTGTCGGGTTTGGAGCCCGGTTGAGTTTAGATTGTCATGTTTACCTGTGGTGTGAGTCCAAGAATGTCATTGTGGTGACGATGACTGAATGTATTTTATGTGACAGGGGGATCGAGGTCCCAGGGGCCCTCCGGGACGCCCCGGAGCCCCGGGCAGAGACGGTAAACACGGGGACGACGGTCAGCCTGGACCGCCTGGTACTCCTGGGCCACCGGTGGGTAAACTGTTAATGTCAACCTTTGTCCAGCCACTGTGTCATAGAAGATGAATTATTTAACTGGTTCTGTTGTTTCATCTGTTGAAATCTTTCATCTCCTGGACGCCAGGGCCCGTGGGGGTACCGGGGAGAACGAGGGTCCAAGGGGGAAACAGGTGATGAGGTGAGAAATTAAACAGCACAGCTGCTTTTGTAGCTCAGAAACGTCTGAGCTATTTAAAGGTGGAATTTACTGTTTGTCAAATTAAACATGTGGGGAGCCAGGAACTAGTTGTTATACTGTTTACAGGCTGTCTGTACACCGCGCTCTGCACGGTGGCAAAGACGATTTACTGAAATGATAAAGTTATAACACTAGTGCAAAAAAAACTGCAAAAGCCCACAACACGAGCAAAATACAGTTGTCGCAGCATAAATATATTAAAAACAAAACAGTTCCAAAATTCACACCATAAATGCAAAGCCACCAGATCAGGGTGTCAAAGTCATTTAGTTCAGGGGCCACATTCAGTTCATTTTCATCCTGAGTACGCCGGACAGGTAAAATAACCTTTACCCACATTATGTAAAACTCACTTTTTTTTATGTTTTTTTGAAGGTAATATTTGTTGCATATCCTGTGTATGAGGCCCCAGAAGTGAAGAAAGTCACTTGCTCTACTTTTTAGTGAATGTGTGCTCATAAAGACCAATCAGAGATTTTTCCCTTCATGATGTCATGCAGTGAAATAGCCCCTTCCTCTGGAAGTGGCCACTCACATTGACCTTCCCACAGGTAGATGAGCTCTGCCATCTTGATTGGCTGAGATTTAATACCAAGGGAACTTGGGGAAATACATTTTAAACAGAATATTATAAGACCCCTGACACTAAAGTGAAAGTGTTGGAAAACTGTATAATAATGGACCTTTAAATTTAAACGTTAACATTTATCCTTTTGATATTTTCATCAAACCAAACCAATTAATCCCAAAAATGAGAAAAATCTCAACATAAATGTAATTTTAATGATATTTTCTGGTGCAAATACAGTGAAATGCCCAAAAACCTGTTACATTATTCATTTTTTACAAACTCAGCATGGCTTTGAGGCTAGTTTGACAGCAACGATTTAGCTGCCTTTCATGGCAGCATCTCTAATGTCTCAGGTCAGGTCTCATTGTTGTGTCCAAAAAAGAAATCGATCAATCACTTTTTTGGCGGGCCTGTCTGGCGCCTCTTGCAGGCCGTTTCAGCCCACGGGCATTACGTTTGACACCCCTGCACTTCACTCGAGTCGTATTCCAAAAGTGTAAAGTTTGATTCGATGTTTGTCATTTTTGTGACAAATATCAATTTTGATTATCAAATAATCAATCTTGGGTGTTCAAACTAAAAGTGGCTTATGTGAAGCTGATATCAAATTACAACCACAGACATAAAGGTGTCATGGAAGCTTGCGAATCAAAATAAATTTGATTGAGGAAGAGGTTAATATATGAAGATTAGGAAAGAAAAGAGGAACTGAAGCTACATAAAGAGGCGATTTATGATGAAAGCATGTGTTTTTGTTTTAACAGCCAGTCATAGAATAACACTGCTGGACAATAGAGAAAATAAAAAACTGAAAATGAGTATTTACTAGTTTCTTTGCAAACCCTTTCTTGTGGTCACAACTCGAGCTGTTACTAAGTCACTTGATGTAAATCAAACTCGATCTGATGAAAGACAAAGAAACGGAACCACCACAGTCATATTTGTGCTCTTCTACAGGCTCTTTTTCCCAGAACCGAGCAAAACAAGAGAAATGACTGTGGATCAATATCCAGGCTGAGGTCTCAGCATTCCAGCTGAACGCTGAGATCACAGCCTGCTCCGCTGCACTCAGACATTTGTTGTGCATTACTGTCATTTCCACAAACGAAACAAGCTCCTCGTTATCATGTCATGTCAGAGATAGCAGGAATGTCTGTGTGAAGATTCTGTGGTGCTGCTGAAGAGACTTTGTCCTCTTTACTTCCTCTCTCTGTCATTTCTCACACTATTGGGATGACATCTTGCTTACAACCTTTTACGAACTTCATCCCTAAACACAACATTTTCAAGTGAAAATGCAAAAGCTTTGTTGTGTTTTGAGGTCAGTTTACATGAAAACAATGGTTGAAGCCACTGAAAACACTCAGGCTCCGTCTTGTTTTAGATGGCAGAAATGCTGCTACTGCACCTGCGCACCACGGTCAAACTAAATAGTTCTTCAGCACATGCTGGAGAAGACGGACAATATCAACAGTGTCTCCTCCAGAGTGTCATGACTCTCAGTTCATATTCTCCTGGACTTGGTAGTTTTATAGTCGACAGTCACTGTAACAATAATCCAGTTTGGTCGTCTGTCCACTAGAATGTCTGTGTTCTCACCAACAGCACCTACTAGTGGCACAACATAAAAACTACATTGTTTCTGCTGTTGCCATGTAAATGGACATCATTTTCAAAATGTTACTGCGTAAACACAAAACTTTCCGTTTGTGTTGCCGATCAGCAGCACTCAACCTATAAACTCTAAAACGAAAGAATTCCAAGATGTGCAGAAGATCCTTCAAATGAGACGAATCGTTGAAGGAAAAGAAAGTTTATGTTAAACAAGTGGAATGTGGCAAATAAGATAAAAAAAAAAATGCAGCCTCTGAAGGTGAAACAAGCTTCGAAGATGCTTCAGTGTGTCGACCTCATTCAATGCTCAGCGCCAACGAGTGTCCCCATACTGACACTAAAACACAAGTTAAAATAGCAATAGCTTTATCATTGACTGTGTGTGTGTGTGTGTGTGTGTGTGTGAGAGGGAGGGAGGTTTCAAAAGTATCAACATAGAACCAATAATAGTTAAAAGGATTATTTAAAGTACCAGTCATTCTATGAATATATTAATAAAGTACCATCAAAAGTTTAAAAGAGGATCAATAAAGTACAAGTTATATTACAAAAAAATGTATCACTAAATTACTACTCATAGTGTATCAATCAATTTTTGTGGGAATATTTTGCTGAAAGTCATCGCGCAAGATATGATTCCAGATTTTTCCTCACATTTTGATGTTCTGTCTGAATAACAGCCCGGGACGACGGACGAGGGACAAATCAGGCGGAAGACAAATAGGCAGAATACCAAAACAGTCAACAGAGTAGTAAAGGATATTGATTATAGATGCTTTAAAGCGACACCTGCTCAAGTTCATCTTATGGGTTTTAATCAGCTGTGATCAGCTCTTAAACAGTTTTACGTGTTGTTGATGTGTTTTTTTTCATCCCTCCTCCTTCTCAGGGTCTCCTTGGCCTCAAGGGTCCGAGAGGAGAAGCTGGTGAACCTGGTGAAAAGGTACAATGTGATACGTTTGTTATTCATCACGTCCACTCAATCACAGCCTGACCTTGCTTTTGAGACCCTTCTGCTAGTTTGACTTCATGAAACCCCGATCACACAAAACATGACGACCACGGACAGATAGAACGGCTTGGTGGGCCGGACTAGAGCCTCTTGCGGTTCGGTTTTAGCCCACATTATGTTTAACACCCTTGATTTTAAAGATCTGCTTCGAAATGTCTCGGTACCCGATATATGAGAGGATTAGAGCTGGTATTGCTCAGATATTCATCCTAACTTGGCTCTTCAGTGTAAGAATATATGTTTTTAGCTCATATGATTTCTCTTTTTGCCACATCACTGCATGTTATTGATTGTCTGATGAGTATTTTCATTGTTCAGGGTTCAACTGGGTTACCCGGTCCTCCTGGTCCTGTCGGACCTTCAGTAAGTATCTAGTACCGTCAGACTGCAGCATCACTGCATGTATCAGCATGTAGCAGCAAAATAGTCGAAGCATTGCTTAACTCTGTATCATAGAGTGTCTTATAGGTGAAGACATTTTTCCGCAAAGTGAAACCTGCTAGTTTGAACGTCCGTCACAGGATCAATGAAAACAATAAGATAAAGCATCAACCCGACAGTTGGTCTCATATTGAAAGAAGGACACGCATTTATTTTAATTCCTAATCTAGTTCACTTTGGAAGTTTGATCAACTCGCTTCCATTTCTACTCCTGTTGGTTTGATTTTGCTTCGACTGAGCTGTTTCCTGCATTCTGAGTATTGATCAATAATCAGTGTTCTTAACTGACACCTCCTCTTGAATGAGCCTCTGACTGTGATACGAGGATTTAAATGAACTTCAATCTTCTCTGCAGGGGCCTCAAGGGGTCCGAGGTGGTCTTGGACCAGAGGGGCCACATGGACCCGATGTGAGTGAAGAACTGATTTTCTTTTTTCTTTTTTTTCTTTTTTTTTTAAATCAATAAACAGTAAATTTATTTTTATAACATCATTTAGTCTTTTATTGTTTTGAATCAAGTCACTTTTTTAGTTGTTGTTTACTAAATTAGAGCCAACTGGTCAAAGCTTAACAGCATTTCAAAACTCTCCCCACAAAAGTCGGGAAACACACATTTATTTGATAACAGTTATTAAGATTTGTGAATCTTTGGATCTAGTTTTAATAATTACAAAGTAAATTTTGTGACTAAGAAATTATCTTTACTGGTTTTGATTATTTTGCCATTTGAATGGCTTCCGTTTATAACTACATGTTGAAAGAGTGTGAGATCATTCGTGATGCTTTATTGACATTAACTAACATCTCAGCTTCAGGATTTAGTTCATTTTAAACAAACAGCCCAGTTTCATCTTGAGCGGCCTGTTGAAAGAAAACAGTGCCGTAATAACCTCAAAATGTAAACTTGAAGGTTTTTCTTTGTTGCAGAGTATTCGTGATGAAAATGAACTTTCTGGTGCAAAATACAGTGAAAGAAGCTTCATAAAGAGTTTAATCAAGTCGCTGATCGATGCGTGATGTTTTTATTTCCATTTTACACTTTATTTTCTGTCTTTTGTTTTATTTGGGACGTATTGATAAAGACACGTGTTACTTTGCTTTATAGTGAAGTAATGTTAATAATCGAGGGAAGATTTGAAGTTGTGAACAGTGAAGAATTCTAAAAAGGGGTTTTGTACCGACACTGTTTTGTTTTTTGCCCCTCAGGGGGAAAGTGGACTGGACGGCCCCCCGGGTCCACCAGGACCACCGGTGAGCACACGGCTCAGTTCAAACAACACAATGTTTGTACTTATATTCTGTAAATATCTGATATTCGTCTGTGTGCGTTGCAGGGCGCGCCAGGTGCTACAGGACGAGTTGGAGCTCAAGGAGTTAACGGCTCCAGGGTACAATTACAATTCAAGCGTTTAGTGTGTTTCAATTGATCTGCAGCTTAAAAAGGCTGAAAACTTAAGAAACATTGCTATTATCAATCTTTTCCACATGAGTATACACATTTTCTAGTTGATTGTAATAATAAAATAGCACAGAAACTGAGAAAACGTGATTAGTAGATTATTTTGTAAGTGCATAATTGCTTTTTGAAAATATTTCTTATCGTGCCAGAAAGTCTGTGAAATGTTGCCAAGTTTGCAAGAAACAGGCTTTAGTGGGATGAACAATAGAGGAGAGCTTGTTCACTACAGAACCATAAATGTGCCAATTTTGTTTGTTGAATTACATGATTGATGTCAGTGATACACTTTGGTAATGTTAAGGATGTGTTCATTGAAGTACTGTAGAATAATCTGCTTGGATTATTTTAAAACTCTATAAATAACATATATAAAATGGAACCATGTCCATAAATTCAATCCCTGTGAGCCACTTTTATAGAAGAGTGTTAAAAGTGTCCAGTCCGTACATTAAACCTGAAAATATGTCGATGAAATAAGATCAAATTAAATCAATTTGCCAGTTAAAGCTGGAGTAATTGCTCAAAGATGTTTGTTTGCAGTGGAGCAAAAAGTTAGAAAACAAAGTTCTACCTCCAGCTGAAGACGTGCAGGTTGATGCCTTATTACCTGAGTTAACCCTAACCCTAACCCTAACCCTAACCCTAACCCTAACCCTGACTTAACCAGGAGACACAAGAGGAATAGGATGTTGAAAATAGAATAGTTAAAAGCAGCGCCCAGCGTCTGGAGTTGGCTGAGCTTCCAGATTTCCATCAGATCGGACTCTGCTGGACAATTACAACATGACCACACTCTCAGGGAGCGAGCAGGATGTTGATGGTTCAGTAAAAAGCAGAAGTGGAAAGATGGAGACATGAGGACATTTTGATGACGACTTACCAACAGCTGGACTCGACCTTCGTTTACCTCACCGGGTTTCACACAGGGAGGAAGACGAATGCAGTTTCAGACTCAGATCTTCTCACAGTTTCAATATGAGGGCTTCATTAATCCACACAGAATTTCAGACCAAACTATTATTATGATCTTGGTTCTGGACTCCAAAGGTAATTTAGATTTTGCTAAAATAAACTCAATAAAACATTAATGTCCTGGAATTGGCAAATAACATGAAGGAAAGAAGAAAAATACTTTAGCTGCTCCATTGTTGCTGTTTAAATTGCTTGTTGAAACAACTGGTTTTTACACAATTTACTACTTTGGACTTAATTTTGCACATGATAATTAGATTATAATAGAAAGATGTGTGAAAGTCAGTTGAAAATGCTGACCCAGCTCTATTTATAACACAGTTTTCCATTTGGTTTTTCACATCACTGCAGAGGGTTTTCAGCCTGAATGTAATAAATGTCCTCCACAGTGAGTTTCTTTTGTATCTGAGTTGCTGTGTTTGTTTCAGGGGGACCTGGGACCTGCTGGCAGCGCCGGCCCCCAAGGCCCACAGGTACGACCTCTGAATATCCTGCACTTATTCAACCAGAGTCTGCGTTTGACATCAGATGTATTACCTTCCTCATTCTCCACCAACCAGGGTCCCCCGGGCTTGGAGGGACAGACGGGACCTCCGGGACTCAGAGGACCTCAAGTAAGCTCAAGTTGAAGGCGTCTTGTTGGCTGTAGGTAAAGAGCAGGAGGTTTCTGACACTCTGTGTCTCCTGACAGGGACACCCGGGCCTGACGGGCGTCCCCGGACCCAAAGGAGAACCCGTGAGTTTGGCTTAGCTGCATTTTGAGACGTAACACTGTGATTCCAAACTATTTGAAACTCATCAGGAGGTGAAAAGTGGGCATTTAGTTAAAAAGGCTCCCATGAAATGACATGTTTTCACATCTGATAATGATGATAATTCATTATTTCAATCGGTATGCATTTAGAACACACCAGTTTGCTCCTTATTTAGTTTTATAAATCGACGATTTGGTGTTAAAAACAAGTATTTTTGTTCGACTGATTCTTTTAGAAACACGCTTCTGCTTCCAAGCAGCCAAATTCAGTCTCCTACCCATCAACCTGAGAGCGATATGGAAACAATTTCATATCTGTTTCATATATTCTATTCTAATCCAGGAGTTTGCATGTTCTCCCCGTGTCTGCATGGATCTGTACTCAGTTTGGCTTGTCATAATTAATTAATTAATTAATTTCTGGTTCTAAATCAGGGGTGTCAAACGTAAAGCCCGTCGATCAGCCAAACCCCCAAGAAAATGTTAAAAACATCAAAGAAAACATTCATTTTGATCTTTTTACAAAAAATAATAAAATAACTGTTTTAATATTCTGGAACACTCGAGATGACCCCTGAACTAAAATGTGTTTGACACCCCTGAACTAAAATAACAATATAGGAGTGATTGTTCATGTGTGGGTGCTCGTGTGTGTGTGTGTGCTCGTGTGTGTGTGTGTGTGTGTGTGTGTGTGGGTGGGTGTTTGTCACACACAGATCAATTAAACTCTTCATTGCAATAAAGAAACCAAAAACCAGGTCTTCTGAAGTGACCTCTGCCCTCTGCGAGGTTCAGCTCATTAACTTTACAAGTTGAATCACCTCATATTACTAATGAATTGCACTTTGAGGCGGAACAGTGATGCTCAGGGGCGCACGGGGAAACTTTTTCTATAGATACAACAGGAAATGTGTCTGGCGTAGAGAATTTTGATTGTAGAGATCATGAAACAGATGATTTGGTCAACTTCTGATATAAACAATTATTTTTCGACACTGTCATTTAAAGGTTAAATAGGAACTGAGGTTATGTTGAAAAAATGTAATTTAATATGAATAAAGTTAATTTTTACATTTGTGAGGGACTTGTGGACACGACCCTGATGCAGTAGCATTACATCGGTGCACATATAGTGTGTGAGAGGACCTCCGGTTGTTGTCATTACTACACGGGTGGAGCAGGAGTTATTTTAGTTGATAATTTATGTACATCTTTGTCCTAGTCGTCCATCTACTGGTCTGGAGAGAACTGTGTACCCTCCCTCTACCTGTGCCTTCCTGTTCCTGTGACCTTTGTCCTCTACATATACAACCTTTGTCTAATTCCTGACTACAAGTCAAGAATTTGCGGGTGTGTCGTAGTGTAGATCAGACGCGGGGAACCACCCAGCACATCCTTGTGATAGAATTTGATCACATCTTTACTGTGGACAAATATAATTAGTTATTTTCCTGTTTAATAACAAGGCGCAGGATTAAAGGTTCAGTGTTAACATGCTCAGTGTTGGTTTGACTATATGAGGAGAGAGAGAGAGAGAGAGACATGTTGTTGTTTTACTTACTCACTTTTCTTTCTGATTTTTAATACCAGGGACTTGTGGGGCCGATGGGAGACCGAGGAGATCCAGGCTTTGAGGGGCCAATGGTAAGTCACACTGCAACGCCTCCAGAACATGAGAAACCTAATGTCTGAAACCTTTCCTATCAAAAGAGCCATTTTGTCTCGTTCCAGAAAATACTAATCTTCTGGAGCCACAAATTATATATTTAATCGTAAAAGGTCACAGAGCTGATGAAGTTATTTATGTAGTTTGACTAATCGCACATTCATGACGTTTCGTGGCTACAAGTTGGAATTATTTAGCTGTTTAAATTTTGCATGCAATTTTAGCCGTTTAAACTTTTTATTCCGATTTTATCTGATTCCAAATGTTTGGTTGTTTTAGTCATTTTGAAGATTTTTTTTTTTTAATCAGGCATGTCACCATGTTAGCCTTTTTAACCGTTTGACCTGTTTTTGCTGCATTCTTGACAGTTTCAAACATTTTGATTACTTTATTTAACTCAGCCTGGCTTTTTTTTCAGAATTTTAGCAGTTTGTGGCCTTTTTTTAACAGCATTTTTAGCAGCTTTAGATATTTAAAATATTTTAGCCAGGAAAGTATTTTTGAAATAACCCAGGTATACAAAAAAAAAAAAAAAAAACAAGAAGAAGAAAAAAAAGTAAATATAGAGTGAAAAATGTTTCTGCAAAAAAATTTCAGAAAGCTTCAGGGAGCCAATACAGAGGAACTGAACAGGCCCCGGGTCCCCTCACATCCACACGTTACACTGTAGAAGCAGGTCGAGTGCAGACCTGCTGTAGAGTCACACCGCCATCTAGTGGTGATAAAATATCAGTGCATGATTACAGGATACTATTTAAATTCACTATTGATCACTGTGTAAATTCAATCTGTGAATAATAAATCAATAGACATTCAACAATATCTATTGGAGCATTCTAATCAAATTAATAACTGAATAATCTAGTCATACTTTTGATTTAGATTTATTTAGATTTAGTTCTACATTCTTCCTCCACAGGGCGCCGCAGGCAGCCCGGGTCACGTGGGCTTTCCTGGGGGACTGGTGAGTGTTTGTAATATCTTCACACTCATGTTGGTTCTGCCTCTATTCTCATTGTGGTTTTGTCAACAGGGTAACAGAGGCCCAGATGGAGACAAGGGAGATCCAGGACCCAAAGGAGACAAAGTACTAACATGTTTATCTTCCGTACACCACCAAAAGAGAACAAACTGATTTTGATTCTGATAAGGCTCCTGTCATTAGTGAAGGCTAAATGAGCTGTCCCAATCCCAGCCCTCTCCATGTGTGTTTTCTGATCGTGTTTGTGAGGAGAAAAAATGGTGTTGACTCATGATTAAAGAAGGCAGAGCTCATCTCCCTGTGGGACGGTCAAAGTGATTAACCACTACCAGAGGGTGTGGTCATTTCCCCGTATGATGTCATGAAGAGAAAATCTCTGAATCGCCTGCATGGCCGCACATAAGAAGTAGGGCAAGCAAGTGAGAGAGATGACAGACTTTCTTCACTTCTGGAGCCTCATACAGAGGATGTGGGGACACATATTACTGTTACAAAAACATTACAAAGTGAAATGGGACCTTTAAGTTCCTGCCTACCTTTGAGAAGTCACATGATATCAAAGTAGGTCCGACTCCTCCAACCCGGCCCTGAAGTCAGAAGGGAAATTACTTTAGGCAAGAAGGATTGCCTGTTAAAATCTAAGCCCAAAGCCAGAAGACAAAAACTCGTAAAAAGGACGGCATTAGCATTCCTAATTATTTATCTGCTGTAGTTTTCACTGTTGAATCTGTTACTGCTTTTTTTTTTTTCTAAATGAACCCAAAGCAGAGTTCAAACAACCAGATGATCTTTTAAAGAACTGCTCTTCGTGTGATGTATTTTCTTTCAGGGCTTTCAGGGGGCAGTAGGGATCAGGGGTCCTCAGGGGGAGAGGGGCTCCATTGGTTTCCCAGGTTTCCCAGGAGTCCAGGGCTGGCCGGGAACCAGAGGCGTCCAGGTAGGAGAGTTAACATCTTTCTTTGATGTTGAATCAGCAGTTCCACATGATAAGTAGACGATTGTTTTGCATAAATCTGCACCAACAGCAGCTGCATTCAACATCGTGTGATATTCATATTGTGTGACCACAGCAAAGCAACAAAACCTCGACTCACTTTTTACTATTTCTTCCTTCAGGGCTCAAACGGGGAAACGGGTCCTCAGGGGAAACAGGGCAGCCGGGGGTCAAAGGTCAGTGGTGATTAAGATGACTTCATGTGTTGATCCAAACATCAGTTTAACTGTGTAACGCAGGGTATCGAGGGACAGCGTCCTGCAGGTTTTAGCTTTCTCCCTGCTTCAGCATGCCTGAATCTAATGATGATGTCATTAGATTGAGCTTCTTATAGAAATCAGTTGTGTTGAATCTGGGAGAGACGCAAACCCTGCAGGACACCAGCCCTCGAGGACTGGAGCCCTGACACCCCTGGTGTAACCTCTCAGCCGGAGGCCTTCTGAATGTAAATCGAACCATTTTATCAGGTGGAAGAGCAACTTCAGAGTGAAGGAGCTAGAATTTAATAGACGTAGGGTTTGGACTTGTCTTAAAGAAAAACTGAGATCCCCTCATGCGGCTGCCGCCACCGCTGCTGCTGCTGCCGCCTGTCAAACAGCGTAAAAGAATAATTAGAACTACTTGTCATAGCTGGAATCCTCTTCCTCTGTTGTGAGAACAGAAATAATCCCTACATGGATTATATGTTTGTCTCCTTTTCAAACAGGAGATAAAAGGTGATGTGGATTAATGTTGGAAACGTTTCAAGAGATAAGCACATTAATCCATGTGATGCAGTTTTACTAATGATTCCAAAGAGTTTGAGCAATACATAGACAACATGTAAACAATCATTATCTCATTTTCATATTTCTTTAGAAGTTTAAAATCCATTCCAGGTTATATTCTAAAGGGAGGTAAATACAATAAACTACTACAATACTATAAACAGGCAGTGTGGTATGATGTGGTCAACATCATAAGCATCACTGTACTGTAGACCAGCGGTGATCCGAGGCCTCATACAGTCTAACTCCAGGTTGCCGGACCGGTAAACTAATGCCATTATAGCCTTTAAATTAAAATGTCAACTTTTTTTTAGTTGTAAGCACAGCATATACGTGATGAAAATATCAATATTTTTTTAACAAAAATCAAACAATTACTACTGAAAATGACTACAAACTGAACATAAAGCTTCTTTTCACAAAAACCTTCTGATGCAAAATGTCCAGAAAATGTCTCCTATGGCTGTTGCATTATGGGTGTTTTAAGAAACAGAATGGCTTTGGGTCAAATATTGGTTTGTTTGCTTTCATGACAGCATCATTGATACTTCAGTTCAGGTCTCAGTCTTGTGTTGTGATGCTTCTCTTAAGCATTTTTTTTTTTTTTTAAATCAATGTTTTCTTTGAAATTGTTACATTTTCCTTGGTGGTTTGGCTGAATTGGAGCCTCTTGCAGGCCGGTTTTGACCCATGAGCCTTTTGTTAAACACTCCTGCTGTAGACGCAAGAGAGTTTGTGATATCCTGAATATATAGTATCAAGAAATCTCAACATAAAACATGTTTCTGTTTGTCGTCACATCCTGTTACAAAGGTTTGTAAAACTCCAGTGTATCACCAGGGTGGCCTTTTGTTATCTTTCCTTTTTCAGCCGACAGCATCTTTGAGATAACTGTGGCTTTTACAAGGGAGAGCAGCCAGTGTAGATACCAGTGCAGAAATACAACCACCGTTAACCTCACCATCCATCTTCTACACTGCTTTACAGCCTCACACGCATGCACACTCACACCTTTTTGAAATGTATTTCAAGGATGCCAAACTCATGCTACTGTTGCACGATTTCATCTTCAGTAAATAATATAAATAAACTAGAACTCTAAGTATCCGTCTTTGTTTTAGCATGACAAAGTATTAATATATCATTAAGAAGTTCACATATAATCAACTATTCTTTTAAAGAAACATGAAAAAACTTCAAATCTGACTAAAATTATTTCAATGTCATCAGTATTAAGTCCCAGTTCACGATGTGCTTTACGGCTCACAGACCACTGTGGAGTTGTATCACGTTGTTCACGTCTTGTAAGGCAGGAAACATTTGTCTACATGTCGCTAATTTATCTGTGTTATACTGATGAAGTTATTCTGATCATATTATGAACTAACTATGTTTTGATTTCCAGCTACAAATGGCCAAATGTGTTCACATAAAACTGATCGACTGGAAAAGGTGTTTTCCTTTTTTAGAACATGTTCACGTTCTGAAAGCAACTGCTTTGTACAACTAAGGCTCTGTCGGTAGAGTGAGTTGTGTCTCGTCTCGTCTTTGATCAATACACTGAACTCCCAGTGGATGGATGGAGCTTTGTACGGAAGCTGACTTCATATGTGTGTGAATGGGACTAACGCCGTAAAGCTTTGAGTACCGTTAAAGGTCAGGCCAGCAGTGGAGCTGTAAAGCACACTTATACACAGAAATGTAATATTGTTTAAACTGTCTTTTTCATGTCCACTTTTTCATGTTCTACTCACACTGAGCTTTCCTTGTTTACACACGGCATCATTGTACCTAACCTCCACTTTGTGAATCGGTGTGTTTCGGCCTTGACTGCAACTATATCAGTCAGATTCTGATCTCATACAGTGTCTCTTGGTAGTTAAACCTGTAGCTGGGGTTTAGAGCAGCTTGTACATGACAAACTGATCTCATGTGACCGCTGCCACAAATAGAGAAGCTGTCCTCCTATCGGGGGTGATTATATAGGTATCCCTGTCATGTGCAGACACAAACACATTTGTCTGTTTTTTTTTTTCACAAACAGAAGAAACATTCTTGGAAGCGTCTGGAAACACCAGGGCTTCAGGGAATCTTGAGATTGTGACGAGACACGTGTAACAAGCAGGAAATAGTCAGTTCTTTGTGCAGGCACGGCATTGTCTGGGGCCTTCAGAGAGCTAACACGCTGTGCCATTGACTGAAAGCCCGGTTGAAGATGCTCATTAGCGCAGCAGCACTCTGCTGCGTCAATACAGCCATGAACCAACAATAAGCCTGGACACACATCCACACCCCCGTAATGATCCTGCAGCCACATGTCCCTGCTACCCGGGAGAAATATCATCAGTCTAACGCTTGTATATTCATACTCAACTCATTCAGTCATTCAGTCATTTATATGAATCAGTATTGATATGTGAGAATGCAAATCCAGCATGTGGCAAAAATATAAATAAATAAAAACTTCAGTCAGTTTCCAGTTTCATTGTTGTTTAGCTTCAGCCTCTAATTACAGGGGTGTGAAACATAAGACCAGTGGGCTGAAACTGGCCCGCAAAACATTTCAAACAATGATTTTTTTTTTTTTTTTAATTCTTTACTGAGACCCGAGCTAAGATACACTATCAGTGATTCTGCCATGACAGCTAGCAGGCTAGCATTAGCCTCAACTCTCAGCTGTCAGGATGAGTTTGTAAAAACACCCATAACGCAACAGCTATAGGAGAAATTATATTGGACATTTCACTTTGTTTTGCACCAGCAGTTTTAATTGAAATAGTTTTTTAGTTGAGGTTTTGTGAGCATGTAGACATTTTTATGATGCATACTCTGTGCCAGAATCAGGAAGAACTCTAAAGTTTGAATTTAAAGGTTTTTATGGCACGATGTCACCGATCCAGCCCACTGAAGGTGAAATTGGCTCGATGTGGAAATAGAGTAACTAAAATGTATTTAACACTTGCAATCTAATCTTTAAACTTCCTTAAAGGGGAACCGAGGACCCGATGGACGCCCCGGCAAACCCGGACCCAGAGGGAACAAGGTATGATGGACGTTTTTGGCGTTACCTTGGTCACGATGTCGACGTCATCGTACTTTGTGTTTAAGATACAGTTCATATTAATGCAGTTGAAGCTGACTGCACAGATTAGGACTAAGATTGGTATTCCTGACTTTTATAATATCTGTAACTGTTTCAGGTTGAAAACATCTTCATCTAAAATGAACAAACAGATAAAACATCCAATATTTTGGGGGGTTTATTTTTATATTTTTGTTTTTAGTCCAGCTCTCCGATAAATTCAAACTGCAGGGATTTGCTGTTTTAGCTCTCAACGTTTTGTCTTTAGTCATTATTACACTGCAGAAGCATTATGTTTTCTTTCTAGATTCTATCAAAGTTTAGAATGTTGGTATTTTGATGAGCCCTGATGTGTGTGATAGGTATGCAGCTGATGCTTCGTCTGTCTCTTCTCATTTCCAGGGTTACTCTGGACCGAGGGGACACGCCGGCCAACCAGGCCCATCGGTAAAGTTAAACTCATAGTCGAAGGGTTCAAAAGGATGAAAACTACCAAGGGCAGGTCGATAACATACATCCTGCAGAGTATATAGCTGTGCTCTGTAGAGAGAAAGAGGACCTCTCGATTTGATTTCCTGAAGTTGAGCTGAATGCACATTCATTCATCCATGTGAACAAAGCGGCTCCCACAGAGAGAAAAACAAATCATAACAGTTTTCTTCCTTTGTGCTATGTTTGTGTTTGTGGCTGTTTGTTGCAGGGTTTGCCAGGCCAGCCCGGACCAGGGGGAGCAGAAGGAAAGCCTGGTACACAGGTTCCCATTCTCTATCATATTCCAATCTCATCACCTGAAATTACTGTGTTCGCCTGCGTGGTCTTGATTCCCCCCTTTCGGTTGTTCACATCGATTGGGAGCACAATAAACTTGTAGGTTGTATAAATAACTGTGGTTTTAGAGTGAAGGCCATCATTGATATAAGTTTAAATTTAGGAAAATAACTTATTTGTAATGGTTTTGGTGGAGATAAGGGGGCTGAGATTGTATGAAGTCAACCAGGAAGCAAAAGATAGAAGAGAGCTGTAAACATCTGAAATGTGTCATGGGTTTAGACTAGAGTTAAAATTACCATTACCAGTAGCCTTACTGTATTAAAATCCCATTATTATTCTTATTATTCTTATTATTAAAA
>OMNM01061481.1:0-12386 GCA_900302745.1 Parablennius parvicornis | reverse complement strand
AGGTGACTTACAGTAACAGGAGAGTGCATAAAAGCACAGTTCTTTGTTTGTGTCACTTCAAAAACCCTGCTCTTTTCCTCCCGACCTCTTTCCCCCGCCTGCCTCTCCAGTCCACAGATGTTTGAGCAGCCTCTCGTAGCGCCCTCACATTCATTAGCTCTGCAGCGAGCGGGATCCAACCACTCAGCCCGGCACGTAATGCAGCTTTGGTCAACTAATGAAACCGTAATTACAAAAATAATGAGGAGCGGTGCAGCATTGTCCGCTAACTTTGGGGCTAGTTATTTGCACGCGTGAATCATTGAGTGCAGAGTTTCCTCTTTAATTTTCTATGGATTTCTTTTTTTTTTCATGCAGCTGCAGTGAACTTCGGGCTGTGGGGAGCAATATGCCCCAGCGATGTGCGTTTCATAAGATATATATGTGACATGTAACAAGGAACGATGTAGGCTCAGGTCCATTTCCTTTGCTACTTCTAAAGTTATCGTCCTCAGCGGGCCTCATTTAGCAAAGCGTAGGCTATGTTGGACCACATTTAGTATGTGTGCTACACTAGTTCCAACAAAGTGCAAGCTACAAACAACACATTATACCTATATTGTACAATTATCTGCATTTACATGGTTGAAACTTCTGGAATATGCTGAGCGAATCACCTTGTATTCATTAAGCCTCCCGCTCCTCTCGCTCTGTGTTTACACGTTGGAACTGACACTGCACCTTCTCACTTTGTCTCTTTTTCATATCTTTCCGATCTGCAGCTACACACGGACTTGGATGTGGGCGGAAGAAACATAAAGTATGTCCTTGCGGGCGAAGGTGCGGGCACCATCTTCGCCATCAACGAGCTAACGGGCGACATCCACGCCATGAAGCGGCTGGACCGGGAGGAGAAGGCCGAGTACACGCTCACGGCCCAGGTCGTTAACGCCGACACGGACGAGCCTCTGGAGCCGCCATCGGAGTTCATCATCAAAGTCCAGGACATAAATGACAATCCGCCACAGTTCATCGAGGGCCCGTACCGCGCCTCCGTTCCAGAAATGTCCGCTGTTGGTAAGACACAATAGACAGACCTCATTTCTGCTCCCTGCCTCACACAGCAGCCTAATCAGAGCGCAAGTTTTCCGAGACGGCTGATCTCTAATGGGCTGTTGCATAAAAATAATGAGTGAATAAGAACAAGAGGAAATGAGCATGCCTATTTACATTCTCGCCTGCTATGAGTATTTCGCCGAATGAAAACATAAGAATGATAAATCAAATCAAATCACTGGGACTTCACCAATAATTCAGAGCTGCAACTGAACAATTTACGTCAGTATCAACACACACACACACACACACACACAAGCACCTCCGCAGAAGAAAGGGCCACAACAAAGAGTCCGCTGAACAACACCAGCCAAGCGATATCATATTGCAAAATGAAGCAAGTCTCCACATCAGGAAGTGGGAAATCTTACACTAAACTTTCACTTTCACGTCTGACTTCTGCAGAGGCTGAAACGGCACCATTGGCACATTTCACATATCCTGCAGCAGCCTCAGCACAAGCACAGACCAGGAAAAAAATGCTTTTCTCCACTTTGTATAGGTCAAGGACCGCTCTGTCTTATGATATCAGCCATTGGGGAAAAGGTAGAGTTTTTACTGCGTTCTGTAACATTTCCCCTTGAGCACTCAGCTGCCTGATTGATCGCTGTTCTAAATGTTTATGGAAAGATTAGAAACCTGACGATGCGATGTACACTATGTGTTCAAGAAAGATGTGATTTTGTGGAGAGAAACTTCAAAGTGGTCATTGTGACATTTTTCTTTCTTTACACAGTCATAAGACTTTAAAGGGCCTATTATGTTCATTGTAAGGGTTGTTTTTCAGATCCTATCCTTTCAAACATCCATAATTGCCTGTCATGCAGCTCCTCACTTCATTCTCAAAAGCCAACAGCTTCACTTTGGGCTCTTTAAGCCTCCCAGCCCTGAGGGGGTGTCCAACCTCGGGTCAGCCTGAGCCACTTTCCACCTTTTTAAAGAACACAATAAACAAGGAGGTCGCTAGCGGCTAAGCCTGCGGCTGTAAAGCAACTCAAGTTTTAAAGGAAGGTTGGTATGAATCTCCTGGAGATCAGTTTTCACCTGAGAATTATGACACCTGTTGAATTACTGCAACAACATAAAGTGGCACTTTGTTTTATTGGACATGATACTTTCATTTGGTGACTATCAAAAAGCAAGTAGCTCACGACGACAACCACATGAAGCAACTTTAACATGCAGCAACCTCATAAAGCAACTTTAACCTGCACCAATCACATGAAGCAACTTTAACCTGCAACAATCACATGAAGCAACTTTAACCTGCAGCAATCACATGAAGCAACATAACCTGCAGCAACCACATGAAGCAACTTTAACCTGCAGCAATCACATGAAGCAACTGTAATCTGCAGCAATCACATGAAGCAACTTTAACCTGCAACAACCACATGAAGCAACTTTAACCTGCAACAACCACATGAAGCAACTTTAACCTGCAACAACTGTATAACAATCACATGAAGCAACTTTAACCTGCAACAACCCCATGAAGCAAATTTAACCTGCAACAACCACATGAAGCAACCTTATTCGCAGCAACCACACTTCAGTACATGTTGCAGGGATGCTTAATGCTAAATGCTAACCAGGGCTGGGGAAGTTACTTCATAAAAGTAACCTTTTACCCAGTTATTTGTTGAAATTGTAGCTAGATTACTTGACTGGTTACTGATTTACAAAAGTAACTTCATTACTAATTGCTTTACTTTACCATCTCTCTATCAACAATTTGTAAATGTATCATCGGTATTGACTTTATTGTTGTTGTTCAACCTCGTCCTTGCGTGGTGTCCATTATATGGAGAGGCTAAAGCAGTTTTTAAAATTCAAACATGCATTTTCAAGAACAATCAACTGACCCATCTACACAAAGAAACGTGTCCTTGTCTCACTGTAAAGTCCCACGGCATAACTGAAGCTTGTCACCAGCACATGTTGTGCCGGTGACAAGCTTCAGATAAAGCTTCAAAGATAAATATTTGTCCTTAAAACATATAGATTGAAAACAATGTGAGAATCACCACTGGCCAAAGCCTCTAGTTTCTTTCTCCATTTATTTTTCTCTCATCACATGACTGGTTGTTTGTCTACGTAGCCTGAATGCCAGAAATGGCCTGAGTATCTCAGAAAATGGCTTTCCTACGACTAAGTAAAGCAGTGTACTTATTGATATTTACAAAGTAATGTGTTGCATTACTGCATTAGCCACAGACGTAGTGAAATTACTGTAATGAGACACATTATAATACATAAACACTGACACTGACCTCTAAAGTACTGCAGGGAACAAAGAGCCTCCAACTTCCACAAAGTTTGAATCTGACGGTTGTTTAAGATTGACGGCTTCAAATAGCATTTAAGTGTATTTAGTTAACAATGCAACTTTTTTCTCTTTTTAACAAATAAAAATCTCACTCAGTCGACAGACAAGTTAGTTGCGGGGAAAATCCCTGATTTCAATGGAGAAAGGTCTGATTATTAGTAAGTAAGCTTTATTTATATAGCGGTTCTCCTAGGCAATGGTCGCAGAGCGCTTCAAATGTTTTCCCATTCACACACCAATGGAGGCTGCAGCCATGCAAGGCACTATGACTCTAATGGGAGCAGTTTGGGGTTCAGTGTCTTTCCCAAGGACATTTCAGCACGTAGGCAGGTGGAGACGGGAATCGAACCTTCAACCTTCTAATTGGGAGATGACCGCTCTACCAACCGAGCCATGTTTGAAGTGTTACATAATGATAGCAGATTCACCTAAAGGGTCTGCATGTGCGCTCACAAACCACTTGACAGCACTGACTGATGCTAATTGCCACAAGCAACCATCCTTCAAGCCCCCACAACGTGGTACACAAACACCCTCCGCAGCACGGTATGCTAATGTATTCATATATTCTCATTCTTATTCTCTTCATGCATTTAAATGACCGCTATGTGATGATATTGCATTGCTGCTGTTGGATTGGCAGGGGCGGACGAGTGCATCCTCACACAGTGTTTTTCTTCGGGGGAGCCTCAACACCGACCCCCACGAGCACTGCCAGTCTCGTAGAGAAGAAATGTTTCCATCAGAAGCAGGGAAGAGATCAGAGAGCGTCTTTATGCCGTTTTGACACTGGAGGAGCTCAGTGAGGTTCTGGGGTCTGTTGCTGGGCGGCGTGTGCTTGCTATTGTGTTTCCTCATCGAGCCTCCTCTTGTTACCTGTCACGACGCTGACATAACATGCTAGGGCAGATGGTGTTCGGTATGTAACGGAACTTGTAGCCGAGTGTCGTCTGTAGGATAAGGGTCCTTTACGTCGGTCCTCTGAGGCCGCGGTAAAGTCGCGTTCTTGTGATGATCGTCATTAGCTGCCGCTGCAGAAGGAGCTAAAAAGGAACAAAACACGAAACTGAAACACTCATGTAAACATGGAATAACAGTGAACTCCTCTTGTCTGAACTCTGCTGCTTGATCCCTGCTGTTCACTGCGTTGGATCTCAGTTGAAATGTACTCTAGCTCTCCGAGGGTTTTTGTCAGTGCAGTGCAGGGACGACCACGGCGACGGGGTACAGAGCAAAGTGGTAGTTGACAGCACTCTGTGATTTACCAGTGGGAATAATGCATAAGAAATGGAAATCGGCATCTCTTTGTTGATTGTTGTTCCCTTTTGTCACTCCTGATTAATTAAACATTCACGAATGCTCAGTTGTTTGCTTGAAAGGCTTTCCTTTCAGCGACTTGTTTCCCTCTTGTTAAGTTTTCATGCGCTGTGGCATTACGGGGAGAATTACACGCTGCGGACAAACAAACAATAAGTCATTCATCTCTCTCGCCTCATATTCATAAATCATCAGTTTCTTTACAGCCATGTTTCATCTTTATCACGGCACAATGAGAATTTACACGAGGCTCAGTGGATTATCAGGAGTGTGCTGAGCAGTGGATAACTAATAAAGTCCACGGGAAAGAAGAATAAACCAACGTCTGAGCAAATCTCTGCGTTAAATTATATCACGGGCTGAAAAGATGTCACGTCGGCTTCAGGCGGTGCCGTGTGTGCCGATGTCTTCCAGCACCACCTGTGAGGAATAATCAAAAATCTAATCGAGGCCGTAACAGCCTGCTTCTCCTGACGATGTTATCCACTTAGCGAGCTCGTCAGTTCCACTCCGGGCTTCATTCACGTCTTAGCCACTCTGCTTATCAACAGCGCATCAGCAAGACCAGGGACAAATATCAACACCTGCATTTTATCTGTGGAGGACTTCAAGCAGATAGAAAGCTCCTATCCTCACACCGCTTCACCTAATGTCCCATCCCACGACGGCGGCGGCCCCCTCAACCGGATGAGATATGTGACACGGGCCAGCAAGGTCGCCATGTTTCCTGTGCGCACAGGAGCATCGAGGTTAATGGGAAATGAAGGAGAAAGACCTTTTGTTCTGCTTTTAAAAGGACCAGTCGGATAAGACGTGTGGCTTTCTCTGACTTTTCTCTGACTTTCATTCTCCTGAATGGCTGAGAATGGAGGTCACCATCATTTTAATTGTTTAGCGGATCGCCTCGCCAAGACCGGTGCAACAATGACGGAATCCACCGGAGGAGAAATGACCAGACGGAACAGTTTGGTGTAATTAGCCTGAGTGGGTGGTTACGTCTCAGGTTTTTGTTAGCACATTGCCCCTGAATAGCTTCTGTCAAATAATGATTTTAATAGCAACCTGGCAAACGACCAAACTGTGGAAAATGATTTTCAGACCATTTGTGAAAATTAGCCTAAAATAACCTTTTTTTTTTGTCCATTTGAATTTCCATGAATCTTACTATTGTTGTGATATTCATTTGGTATTTCATGCTAACTGAGCTCTACAACCAAGTGATCATCATGTTACACCTCTGAAAAAGCCATGAAATAATGATATGAGATCTGGATGGTGTTTTTTATTTCCCGAAATTATTACAATAAACCCTTCTGCTGTAAGTCTGATATAAATACGATTTTCTCTAAGTGTGCTACATTTGGTAGGTATAACAATAAATTGACATGATATGCTCCTTAGCCTACTGGTATTTTCTCTGAATGGTCCAAAAATGCTAATGTGCTAACATGCTACACTACAGAGCAGTGGCGTGACCTCAGACACATTTTCTTTTTCAGAGCAAAACTTCGGTCAAACTTCTTCCCCTACAACACTGACACTATATTCATGAACAAAACAAGGTCCTAAACCACTGAGAATTACTTTATTTCATTAAGAAACTGCGACATATCAGAAAAAATTCAACAATTAATAACATAAGTGATGTTATTGGTTATGATGTTATTTTTTTTTTTTTGTGTGTGTCAAAATTGTTATATTATATTACATTATGTTATATTAGAGTAGATTAGATTAGATGCTGAAAATGCACGGATAACTAAGTCTTTTTTGAACATTTTTGCCATTTTTGAAAAACAATGTCGTTTCTGAAAACGAGGCATTGTCACCTAAAACGTTGTGCAACGATTCCTTAATGAATTCCGCTTACAAAAAAACTTGTATTTTTTTGTGCTAAACCATTTTTAACACGCATTTTCAAAACATTGCTTTATACTTATTATTTATATGAGTGGTTGTGAGTCCTATTTATTGCACTGATGATTTTACATCAATGCCTAATTTAAAGCTTTCCATTATTAATTCAGCCCATGTTACATCTAATTGTACAGAAGACGTTTCTTTCCAAAACAGCATGTTTCATTAGCAAATATTAGTTCCACCACTTGACTGATTTCACGGGATTTCTTCTCAAAAATAACAAAAAAGCAGGCATGCTGGGTAATAACCATTTCTTTCTCTGATGGATTTCTACTTGCTTTCTTGTATTTAATAGCATATTTTCATGAAATTAGTTCTCGACACACTTTAAATTAATGTTTTTTTTTTGTTTGTTTTTTATTATTATTCCCAACAGAATCTTAAATATGAAGTAGCACAATATTATACAATGAGTGTTACTCAAAGCTAAAGTCCCAAGTTGGCAGCTTGGGTTCTCGGAAAGGAGGAATTGTATAAAATGGCACATTTGCTGTATTGAGGCAAAAAAGAAAAGTGATGAGTCACTGCAAAAGTTTATTTTGGAGACTGACTCAGAGTGAGTGGAGAAATTATCCGCCTGGAAGAGTCATTTTGCTAACTGCGTTTGGGACGCCCCAAGGGGGGGGGCATCTTTCTGGCCCCCATCACCCGGCGTCCTCATCTGAATACATCATCAGGATGGTACATCAGTCTTCTGAGGGCGGCGTCAATAGGTCTTAATCTTTGCTGCAAAATGCTCTGTCTGAGTCGGCAGCTGAGCCGGAGGTTTTTCAGGGTGATCCCGGTTTCATCTCCCGTTCGATTTGGCCAACATGAAAGGCCGAGCACCTTTCCCAAGATGCTTTGCTGTCAGCTGCTGAGCGTCCAGGAATTCTGGCGTGCACACGAGAGCCCGGCTGCGCGTTTAGCAAGTAACGCGTGTAAAAATAAGAAGAGTCAACAGGCTTTTTATTATCACCTATAGCAGCATATTGAGACTGTTAAAGCTCCAGAGAGCTTCCTAAAATCACCTAGCGTTAGCTTTCAGAAAGCTCTACAGGGGTTCATCATCAGGATGCTAATCAGCGAGAGACGTTAGCATCACCGGGGCTGCTTGTTTTCTTGCTGAAGTTGAGATTGTTATTTAACATGTATGATTTTTCTGTGTTTTGTCATGCCAGCTTGTCTTAAAAGTGAATGTAAAAGCTCATTTTCAACTTAGCTGATGCCATGTTTACATGGCAATGATTTTCAAAGCTACTGAAAACGTAACTTTTTGAAACGGAAAAATTATGCATTTTTAATTAGAATGGTGTCATGAAGAGAAGACTGAGTCAGGAAATGTACTTAAACGTAACAACTAATAAGCTTCCAACTAAGATTGGCTTTCCTGTCATGTCTTTTAAGTCTTACTTTAATAAGGCTATAAACTGATCCACCTTCATTAGCTTCTGTAGCCTCTTTTAGCTTCTCATTTGCAATTGTACAAATAAAAGCAGCAAAAGCTTCAGGATTCAAGAGGTATTAATTGATATGTTCTATTTTGCTGAATAAAACATGAAAACAAGCATGTTTTGATTACAGACATAATTTTGAAGATCTACTCAAAACGCTAATGCCATCATGACGACGAAGTGCTTCCAGGCGTCTGCTGGGACGCTTTCTGGACTTTTTTCTGTATGACTTGCAGATTTCCTGTCTTATGTGTTAGTCCGTTTCCTAATTATGCAGAAAATTGTGTTTTTATGTTTTGTGTGTTTTTCTTATTTCAATAAGTCATCAAAAATGTTGCGATGCCTGAATGTTGTTTTGCATTTATTTGCTCAATAGAAACTACCGGGTTGGTTTTCACTCGTGGATCATCACCTTGAGAATTGCACATTAAAAACACTAATTTCCAGTCAAGTTTTTTTTTTTTTTTTTAATTGGCACAGCTTTAATCACGCAAAGAAACTTTTAAGATACAAGATTACAAATCTAAGGCTTGTGCCTCTACGTATCTCTCTGCTTCATAAAAACTCTAAAGTGGCATCACTTCATTTCATCATCAGCTCTTACTTGATGTGTTTGGCCAGAAGTCTGCAACCTCTGTGACAAAAAAATCCCTTCATGCCAAATACATTCTGTCAAACATGATGAACTTTAGAAGTAAAGATATGGCAGCTGCTCAGAAAGAGAGCTGTTTTTTTTTACCTTTCTTAACATTTTAAAGGCATTTAGTTGTTTGCGCTTTTTTCCATTACTTTCAATCGGTTTATTTATTGTGCTTTATTTTTGTACTTTTTTCTTTATTACTGTCTTTTTGTTGGTTGTTTCTTTGTTTTTTTTTCCTTTTTTTCTTATCTGCTTCAATTTTTTTATGGGTGATTTTAGTAACCTTGAGTCATTTCAGCTTTGTTAGCTGTTTCGTATGTTTCAGACGTTGTCACAGTTTTGCTTGTTTAATAATTTCTCTTTTTCCATTTTAACTTATTTTTTTATATATATTTTTAGCCATTTTAGCAAGTTCAACAGTTTATATTTTTTTAAAACATGTTTTATCTGATATTGCTTCTTTTTTTTAACTTGTTTCTGTATTTTTTATATTAATTATAAAAAATATAATTATATATTGTATATATTGTTTTAAAGTATTTTAGTGACATTAGCAATGTCAACAATTTTAAAATTTGTAAAACTATTTTAGCTATTAGGCACTTTTAGCTACATTTGCTTTGTTGTTTTAACTGTTTACAGCTCTTTTAGAAGTTTTTCTGTTTTGTTTTAACATTTTGTTGTTTTCAAAGGTTTTGCTGCTTTGACCAAAGAATAACTTTAATAATTTTTTTTTTCGTATTTTCTAACAGTTTCTTACCATTTTAGCTTTTCAATCAATTTAAGAGCTTTTATGATTTTAATCTTTTGAAAGGAAATTTCAGCATTTTTAATGTTTATTTTTTTCATGCTTAGTCCAGAGTTCTTTTGTCAAATGGTAGAAATTGTGTATTTATGCGTATATTTCAGGATGTTTCATTGATCCACTACCGAGTTGCTGCATGTTGAAGACACTTTCAATTGAAGTGAGTTTTTTGCAGGCCTGTGGCATCCTGGCCACGAGTTTGCGTACATCTCACAAGATTAGCAGATTGTTTTCATGGTATTGGGGTTTCCGCCTTTAAGGCCAGTACAAGCCGACAAATTCCCCTGAATGCCTGCCGACCATATGCTGGATTTCTGGGGTTGTGCAACCCGCCTGTAGCTAACATGAAGGTTGGGATGTAGCTGGAAATTACGAAGTCTGCTTGAAGTGACGGTTGAGCTAATTACGAGGAGGTCAGCAGACCCTCCTCCTGGTGCCGAGGCGGGGTGCGAATGACAATAATTGCTACGCTGTGAAACAAACTTGCCCAAAGTTGCGCGGCCTGATGGAGGCGGTTGCCAGAGAAGCTCCCAGGAGCGCCGGGCTGCGAGTGTGCCTCATTATCAGGGCGATTAATAAGCGGGCGTGCAGACAGATGGCCCGTCTCCCCTTCGCTCGGGCCTCGCTCCCCAAAAACCCCGGCAAAATGAATACGTGCACCGGAGCGCATATCCTCGCCAAATGTGTCAAGATCTGCTAAATTGGAGCGCAGACATAAAGTCGAAGTGACATTAATAGATTACCTGGACTTGATTTGCATTTTCAGAGTTATTATGGGCGCCGGTAACGGGACTAACAGGCACAGCCGTCGACGCAGGGCCCTTAATGATGTTTCTGATTACGCTCTCATCACCACCAGCAGCTGGGAAAATAAGTAAAGGCTTGTCATGGCAGATTTGGACGATAAATGAGCCGACTTGATCAAGGGGAGACGTATGGAAATGAGCGAGACGCAGACCTTTATCGAAGCTGATCATCTCGTGCGTCCAACATGCAGCAGAAAGCTAGCTGTGATCACAGACGAGTTAATCGGCCCGGAGTTTTTCTAAGTGAGACAGTCATGCATAATCCCACATGGACGGTAAACGCACTGAATTCTGCTGCATGTTTTATCAAAGCTTTCATCTTTCTGTCTTTCAATGTTTGCTACAATGATGTCGTGAAGTTTCAGGGTTTTTCTGAGCATCAGCATAAGCAGATGTTTCAAAAATATTTACCTGTTGATGAATAAGTAAAAATGGAAGAAAAACCTTTCTGGCATGTAACAGGTGAAAGTGATCAGAGTTGTTTGATGCAGGAGTGCTGGAGTTACATGCAAATGGTCAGTGTTTGCATATACAACAAAAGAAACTGACAATTTGTCTGCTTAAACTGGCAACGTGTCATGTTATGAAAATCTTATTTGAAAAATAAAACTGCATCATGTAGGTAACGCTGAGCAACACTATATGATTCATTAAGGCCTCAATTTCAGGACAAAGTTTTCAAGTCAAAACTTTGGTCTGTTTACGTGACAACGGTGCTCAAAGTCACTGAAATCACACCTTTTTGCAAACACTCCAACATGTCAACCAGGGAAAACGTTTTTTTAAAACCCTGCTACATATGTGCATGGACAGAGTGCAATTAATCATAATTAATTATATTTAATGGACAGTCGTAATTATTTGTTTTATCAAGTCACATGGCAAAAGAAAAGATGAAACATTCTGCTTCTCTGCTGGATCATCAGTGCCTGGCCATTCTTACATCGGCATTTCATATCTGTGTGTGTGTGTGTGTGTGTGTGTGTGTGTGTGTGTGTATCTGGGTGTGGTCATGTGCATGGTCGTGTGTTCCATTTCTCTGTCTCTCTTTATTTCTTGTTGTTGTTTTTAAATGTGTGATGCACTTTGTGTTACAAAACTTGCATGAAAAAGTGCTATACAAATAAAGTTTGATTTGATTTGATTTGAAAACAAGAATAAACTGCTCTGAAAGAAATTAGATTTTTTTTTTTTTAAAGTGAAGAAAAAAAACATCTTATTAGCAGGTGTAATTTAGCAGGAAGAGAAACAACACTTGTTGATATAAAGAAAGCTTTTTTTATTCAAACAATCACACAGTTTTTGTGAGTTCTTCACAGCATAAGCGTTTCTATCATTATTAAAATTGTGTCATTTTGAATTTGTGTGGCATGAACATGTTGTATGGAGACGTCGTTTATCACTATGCAGTCAGTGTTTTGTACATTGTCATTTTACCATAATATTAAATTTACTATTTATATTGCGGCCCTGATCAAAATGATTTTTGCCATCCTAGGAAACTACTTATTTGTCTGTCTGTCTATCTATCTCTCTATCTGTCTATCTGTCTGTCTGTCTGTCTTTCCGTCCGTCCTTCCGTCCTGTGTGGTTGCTGCTCCTCCCGCTATGCGTTTTCAGCACATTGCAGTGGCTCTATATGATCGATAAAAGCAAAGCTGAGATATTTTCAGACTATTTCATGCTCCACTCGGTCCACATGTTCTCTAAACTCCGCTGCCCTCATATAGCAGCAAGACGTTATTGTTCTATGCTGATCTGGCACTAAATCTCCGGCACATATCTCTGTCTTGGAAAGTCGCAGTCTTAAAAACAGCTTAACTGGAATAAACCCTTGCAGTATTTCAGGGTCACAGCAACCCACATAAGTGAAAGCAGCACATTTATAGTGCATCTTTTATCTGGCGTTTCTCTGTTGAGCTTTGAGCCCAGAGCTAAGAGAGAGGGGGTGTCTGCTGTTTGTGTCTCTCTCCTCTCTGATCCGAGACTCCGGTCTGCAGCTTGGCAGATGGACCGAGTGGCAGGGGGCCTCTGGCCCTTT
>OMNM01061480.1:0-13640 GCA_900302745.1 Parablennius parvicornis | reverse complement strand
GTCAGTCAGTCAGACATAAACCCCGCGTGAGATGAAGGAAGCAGCTCTTACTGGTGATTCCCTCCGTCATGATGTCTGTCATCTTGCAGCAGGAGGACAACATCCTCATGCTCAGCTGGTCCACGATCAGCGCCTGGCCACACAAACACACACACACACGCACACACTCTATTAGTCTCAATAGGCACCACATCGCCTTCAGTCAAGCTAATAAAGATGCTGCCGTTCGTCAATGACTCCTTCACTCACCTCCTCCTATTTCAATCTTCTTACTCTGATTTTGTAATTCAGCTCTAAAGGTTGTTTATTAATTTAATATATATTATCAGACATCACCACTTTTCTGTTAAAGCAGTCATATTATGCAGCTTTTCAACATTTTCACATGGTCTTGTTGGTCTAAAAACATATTCAGAGTTTATTTCCCCAAATCCAGCTTTTCTTTGATTCTCCTCTATTTGAATATTGGATCACAGGAGCTGCATTCAGAATCTGCTGTGTCTGTGTGAGCTGGACTGGCTCCGCCCACATGTGCCAATCTTGAGAAGAGGAGGAAGTACTTCCTCTCGTGGTGTCCTGTGCCAGAGCAGAGCTGAATAATAGTGGAAGGAGTCAAAGGGAGGACCTATCTTGATAGCGATTGGCTAAACCCCCGATTACACTAGATAGGGTTTGATTTCTGATTTGCTAATGGAGCAACACAGTTTATAAAAAAACTGAAACAAGCCAGGGAGAGAGATGACAGACTTTCTTCACTTCTGGGGCATCATTCCAGGTATGGGGAGGATTATTACAGCTGGTAAACCATTAGAGAGTGAATTTTGCATAATATGAGAAGTTTAAGTCTCAACGCTCAGTTGTGGTCACAATTATTCACCAAGTTGATTGAAAAGAACTCACTTTCCATTCTCCCTTCTTCTTCACCTTCTTGATGACATCATTCATAATCTCTGTGAAAGAAACAGAAAGCTTCATTACAAATCCGAGGGATTCATGACGAAATGATCAACACAAAGCATTTTGTTGGGTTTACACTCTTACTGTAGATAAATAATAAAATTATTATTATTGTCATCCTGCTGTACAACAGTGACAAACCATTGTTAGGACACTTTTATATTTCGTTTGTGATAAAACAGCACTTGTCACAAACCAAATCTCAACTGAATACAGTCATAAATCAGCTGTTATGAGCAAAAAAAAATAAAAATTTTTTAGAAATATATAAAAAATACACAAGAAAGTAGTCGATTTTGTGTCTATTACTGCGACAAACACTTTCAGATCATATTAAGATATAGTTAATGGTTAGACAGTTTTCACAAGTGATTTATACCTTTTTCATCATGCCACATGTATGACTCGTATTGAGAACAAAATATTGAGATAGCCTTAACCGCTGCATCACAAATCTTGAGGTGCAGCTACAAAGTTTTTAAAGTGACATGAAATAAATGGTGTAAAAACTTGTAATGTAGCTTTATCAGAAAACTGTTTTCCAGGATTTCATAGTTCAATCACAAAGAATCAACTACAGCAGACCGATATGTAAACTAAACTAATCATACTTTTTTTTTCCACATAGACCCATCTTATTCCTATAATGCACTGGGCAGACACATTAGGCTTCTCCAGGGAGCTGATGGGGTCAAAGGTCAAGGACTTTAGCATCACAATCTTGCTTCTCAGGCCTTGACGCCTCCAATGTCCTGCCAGTGCATGGAGTTCATATCCTGTGTGTTTTCCTTCCAATCACAGAAAATGACCCTAAACGATCACCTACGACAATAAAAAAGTTAATTCTGGGTTTGATAACTTGATTTAATCAATTTCTGGACCTCAACAATGTGCAAAAGGCAGAAATGACCTGCAACAAGGTGACTGACCACAGACAGGCGGACAGAATCCTGCACAATGAGAAATCAAAATACAAACAAGTGATTTGCTTATTTTCCCCCTTTTTCTTTTTTTTTTTTTTTTTGCATAAATAATCCCATGAACACAATACATGTTGGTGCTACAGTGCCATGATTGGCCTGATCGCTTTGCCCGCCATCTGCCTGACCGTACCAACATTAATCTGTTTAAGGTGATTTACTGGAAGCGCTGGTGAATATAAAAGGCTAAACTCTGCAGCCACACTGACACTCAAGGATTAACACAGATTAGGAGATTACAGAACACAAACTAAATACAGACCAGCGATGTCTTTGTGTTTGTCAACGTAATACATGACACAGGATGCTGTAGTTTTTAAACCTTGTTGTTATTTTTTTTTTACAATATCATAAAATGTCTTTCAGAAAAATACACAACACCAAAAACATAGTAGCAGAAAGAGGAACATCAGATTCAATAAACTACAACATCAATTTCAAAAAAGATTACATCACATGCTAAAATTAAATGTAATTAAATGTAATTAAATATTAATATCCTGGTTGTATTGCTGTGTATTGTGTTTGCTTTCATATAAAAGACAATAAAGAGACGGTTAAAGAAAATATATTGATATCCAACCTCCATTATTTTAACAGTAGATTTATGGGATTCTTTTTGTATTGTATTTTGTATTATAATATATTTGAAATTCTTGCCACTTTTAAAGCTTTACAGATAAAAATACTCAAAGAAATAAAAGACCGAGTTAAAGTAATCTCAGTAAAAAGATTAAAATCACTAAACACCAACATATATACTAATCAGCGCTGTTAAACAATAAAATATTTCAACCAGATTAATCATAGGGGTGCTGTGGATTAATTTTGATTAATCATAATAAATCGCATTACATTTTGCGCAAACAGAATGAAAAAAGAAGGCAATATATTTGCACACCACATGTTTATTAAACCCCTTTAACAGTTCATGTTAACAACAAAACTAGTTTTTCTACTTAATGTTACTCTTTCAAGCAGCTACTACTATGAACTAAGTTGTTGACATTGTCCAAGAGGAGAGCTGGCCGCTTCTGCTGAGAGCAGTCAGCAGAATCCAGACTAATGCCTGCTTCATGTAAATGAGGTGTTTAAAAGTTATTTATATTATTTTTAATCAGAATAGTCTTGATGATGTATTAATCTATGTGTACAGCCCTAATAATAATGTTTATGTAGGTTGTAAGAAGATGCAATAGAGGGATTTAAGTCTCATGTGTCACAAGCAGGTTATATTCATCTTAAAGTCTCCAGTCCATAGTCAGGACACAAAAGTAGGTTTTCTATATTCTTCTTCAAGTCAAAGGCCAAACCTCGCTTCAATGCTATCTCCACTTCACACTGCAGCACTGCGATTCCCTCCTTTTACTCTCCTCTTACTGGATTAGTACACAGCACAGGAGCACTGATACTCAGGTTTGTTTGTAAACCTGAGTATATGTACTTCATCATGTGAATAATGTTTTACTTCCTATGATATACTGCAAGAACAACCAAGGATTTCACACAAGTACAGCGAGATTATATCCTGAATGCACTGAAAATAAAAAGACAAATTAGACTTGAAACTACAATGTTGTATGTGGTGATAATGTATTTTACTAAGAGAAGATCTGAACAGGAAAAACAAACAGCAGGATTACAATGTGGCCAAAGACTGAAGCTGCAAATGGCCTTCAGAGTTACTATTTCAGGACACTACAGATGGATCCATGTTTACAGACTTGTTCACACTCACGGTTTTACAATCTGCTCTCACTTACTCGTTCATGCTAACAAGACTGCGATACCTGCAGAGGTGAGCTCATGGATTCAAATTACATCTGTAAAGCTTAAAGGTGGAAAGATTGAAGTTATTGAACTTTAACATTGACATAGTTTAACTTCTGGCTACAAGAATAATCCCATTTTCAGCAACAATCCAGATGCTGTTATAAAGATTACTTTGGCTTTTTGACAAGGCTGATGATAGTGTGAGGTTCTGCTCCTCCACTCAGTAGGATTGATAGGCAGGATGAAGACAGGGTGGAGGGGAAATCCAAGGAAATACAAAGAGACAAAATGAGAACTGAAAATGTATAGCCTGAGTCTAGAAACGTAGAAAGACCCCAGATGGCTTCTCCTGTGAGTCAGACGAACCACGTCTGACCTCCTGTGGGACACCGGGTCTCGGAATAGCAGGAATACTCTCGGTAAACGGCAGAGAGATTCCCCGACTCAGCTTCAGCCTATTTCCAGCCTTTATGTTCCATTCGGTCTGCAAATCCAGCAAAGTCAGCAAAAAAACACCAAGAATTGCTCTTGTTGTATTTTATCAGGCATCATCTTACGTCAGAGGCAAAATAAAGCAGGTTTAGCTTTTATTCCTAAAAAGTATCTTTGTGTTCCATGTCGGCGCGACCTCCGACCTCAGGATGAAACTCTTCTGAAAACAAAGCAGCAGTGAGGAAATCCGCCGCTGCTTTCTCTCTTCCTCTGCTGCAGCTGATGTGTTTCCTCCTCTTCTGCCGTCCTCTGATCAATGAATGAAATGATCTTTTCTGAGTGTGTTCATTTCTTTGAGAGTCTTCTCCTCATCACATTGGATTCTAAATCAAACCGTAACCTCAGTCATGCTAGTCGAGCTGCACAATGACGGGAAACAAGGTGATATATGAAAATATAGAGATATTCACAGGATGGATAAGAAAATTCTATTGTTTTCCATTCTGAGTCTGAACAACACACAACGTTTAATGATTCAATTGTGAAATCAGCACATTCAACACAAAAGCAGATGAGAATTGTCAGAACTTTGCTGAGGTCATTTTGGGAAATAAAAGCCTCTTTTGGCTTTTCTGAGTTTACAGTCTTGATGAGGCTGATATTCTGCTATTAGCCCATCAAGGCGAGTTCTTGATCTAAAAAAACAAAAAGATTCACAAAGACAAAATCTTTTCAAGAAGATTTGACATTCAGACATAGTTTTTCTTTAAAGATGTAAAAGAAGTTTCATAAATATGAGGTAGGCGGGAACACCAGAACTTGCTGTTCAGTCGTGTTTACACAACGTCTCAAGAAAGAACGCTTCGTTTTTGTTTGTAAAAAACTCCACATTTTTCTATGGAAACGACAGAAATGCTGAAAATGTTGTAGTTGGTGTGTTGGGCCTCGAGTGGGTGCTGTTTGTTGTTTTTATAAGGAAACCACACAAATACATGCAGACAACAAAACGCTATAAACATTAACAGTGGCGAGTACACATTACATAGTCTATGTTTTCGTTTACATAGCAACTGGGGGTCGTCATGAATCCCAGTTGATCCGGAGGAAAATGTTGTTATTGTCCACCTATTTCCAAATGTGCAGGAGAAATATTTACTACGGCTGCGGTGTGCATGTGAGCAGCAGCGTTTTCAAAGACTTTTATTTTCACCCACTGAGACAAAGTAGAGGCATTTACGAAAAGATCCACCTTCTGAGCCGTTTTGAGAAAGTTGTGTTTTCCAGTGGCACCAACCCCACCGTTGTCGTGTGAACGGACACAACGCAAAGACGGCTTTCCATTTTCACTAGAACACGTTGTGCAAAGTGATCCTTACTGGACATGAAAGTTAACACATTTATTTAAAATAAAGGTAAGACAGCATAGAGATGCCAGGGTGAAAATTAAAAACACTGAGTATTGTTACTATGACCAGATAAATAGTAAAAACACTCGACCAGGTCCAAGTGGCCATACTGCTATTTTATTGTTTTATCAATGTAGAGATGAAAACTTCATGTGAACTCCTAATTTCAAGATAGTTGTACTTTTATTTTGTCCAATTTAACATTGACCTGACCACGAAGAATTTCTCCTTTGATTATGTGGTAATGTGTACAGCCACTAGAGGGCACTGTATTGTTAGTTCCACTGTGCCTGCTGGCCATATACGTACAAAAACAATAAACACTAAATAGGAGTTGTTCATAAACTGGTCAGGGATAGATGGATTAGCCCAGCTGTGCAGACAGCATCATGTTGCAGTTTGCATGTTCTTCCTGCATCACTAAGGACAATTCCAAGGTATTTGAGAGCCTTCACAACGCACTGCGATATGTGTAGTAATTTCCACATACATTACAGTTCAAGCTCCTGCTCTGTGTCTATATATTATTAATAATTATTTGACATTGACAGTCCAGAGATGTGACTATTGTTCCATCTATCAAGGTCATGTTGTTTCCGGTGAGGGAGCCGCAGTGTAGCTGCTCGGGAAACAAGTTCTCAATGGTTTTTGAAGAGACAAACACTCTAAATGTATTATTTTCAAAATCACCTCTTGACTCTTCATAATATTACACGATGAAATAGCAAATAATGTGGAGCCACAGTGAACTTTCCAAACCGTTCTCCTGGAGGAGACACATTGTGGATTTTTGCTTTCTGAGCTCCTGAATGAGGCGAAACAATACAGGAACACACCAGACAGAAGGGAAGGGACCTGAACAAACACACTGCAACAGCTGTGTCAACCAAACACACACACACACACACACACACACACACACACATACTGCGGAGGCTTTTCCGCAGCCAGTTTAACAGGATACAACATCCTCATGGTCGGACTCGGACAAAAGACTAGTCAGCGACCACAAAGGCCAAAAACATGTAGAGATAAATTATATGAAAAGCATTTATTTTTCCCCCCATTTGTATCTTTTCAAATCTAATGAACCACACAAGAGTGTTTTGAATTAAGTCACTGGAAAAACTTCATAAACATAATCGGACTCTTTCCATATCCCCCATATGGTTGTTTTCTGTGCTTTTTATGACTATGACCTCTCTCTATAGAGACGTGTTGACTGACTAAAGACGGACTCACGCAGTGTGATTTTGGCAACCTTAAGGCTCATTTATGCGTTTAGATGCGTAAACAGACACACACAAAGCTTTACATCTGACTTTCTGCGCATCTCTGAGAAGCTCTGAGAGTGGCACCACCAGAAACCTGTTGAGAAAAAAAAATCAATAACTTCTTCTTGGTATCGAGACAATCAAACTAACAGTCAAACTAACAGTTAAACTAACAGTCAAACTAACAGTCAAACTAACAATCAAACTAACAGTCAAACTAACAGTCAAACTAACAGTCAAACTAACAGTCAAACTAACAGTCAAACTAACAGTCAAACTAACAGTCAAACTAACAGTCAAACTAACAGTCAAACTAACAGTCAAACTAACAATCAAACTAACAGTCAAACTAACAGTCAAACTAACAATCAAACTAACAGTCAAACTAACAGTCAAACTAACAGTCAAACTAACAATCAAACTAACAGTCAAACTAACAGTCAAACTAACAGTCAAACTAACAGTCAAACTAACAATCAAACTAACAGTCAAACTAACAGTCAAACTAACAATCAAACTAACAATCAAACTAACAGTGAAACTAACAGTCAAACATCCTCATTACGCAGTGTATCGTTTATGAAACTTCAAAGTTTTGTTAAATCACAGTCATCCTCCTGGAGTATGTTGAACATAATTTGTTCCAGGCCACTGACACTGCTTGATGTTTTTCTTCACTCATTTCACCATTACGACAAAACAACTGTCATTTTTAATCCCTTATGATTCTTAAGATTCCATGTTGAATATGATCATATGAATTCTTTCAGTTTTCTCCGGAAGAAATGCTCCTTAACTCTAGAAAGCTTTCCAAACAACAAATAACCATCACAGCAATCTCATTCCTGAAACCACAGACTAATAATGAACAATAATGAATCTACTTATATTTTTATTTTAGTTTACCTTCTTTTATTCCACTTGATCATATTGTCTTTTGTATGTATCTGTTTTTCATTTCCTTCTATGAATTTGTGAAATCTGTGGCCATAGTGGCCACAATATACACTCTGAAATGTTTTCTGTTGTTAAATTGCTCAATAAAGGTAATAATACTTCAGTTTTTTACACGATTGAAATGAAAAATATGACACATCATATAATTTTACCTCGATAAAGAGCATTTAAGCCTAAACCGAAGATCCATTAAAAAAGATGTAGTGACAAAGCAAAAGAGAAACTGTCTAACTTCACCCAGACTCTCATAAGTGAGTACTGACGTGACACTGAACCCGTCATGTGAAGTGTCGGACTGTTTGTGCTCCAGCCGAGGAGGCTGATGTAATCTCCTCCACACCGAGCAGCAGCAAGGAACCGACAGTTTCTCCCTCCGCCTGTCGGTTCTCCCCCTTCGGGGACTTTCACCTTTGAGTACATGACCCATTTTATTTTCTCTGGATCTCGACTTCACAGCAGCGTCACTCCCGAGAGAATCCGACACTCCTGAGCTTAAAGAGACAGACTCACACATCAGCGTCTCCCTTCTCTACTCTACAAATACATTAAAGACGTCATCTCCATGGTCTCCACCACATCTTCTCTGAGGTCGTCCCTCCATCCAATACACCCACCATCCCTCCTTCTCACATGTCAGTCTGTTCATGTTTAATCCTCTGCCAATGACAATCTCAACATCTTCCAGGGATTAACACTGCGCCCGTGTCTTCGAACAAACATTAGAGCAGAACCGTGTAAACCTTCCCTCTCATTTCTGCTGTCACCAAGAGAACACTCATCTAAATCAGAAAACGTTTAATTCAAGGCTCTAAAACACATTTTAGGACATTTTCCACATGCATCCCAATTTCATCTAGAGTGACCAGTAAAATGGTACCATAATCACATTTAAATTTCCATTTTAAAGATTTTTTTTCTTGAGGGGCAGAGTATACAGTAAACGATGAAAAAGTTTATATTTTTGCAAATTTGGACACTAAGTACCAAAAGTTACTGCAATCTCAAAATAAAGCGGTCATGAATAAATCATGTTGTTACAAAGTCACCCTGATAGCATCGGCTAATGCTGAAGCTAATGCTAGTTTGGTAGCAATGAGGTAACTATTGCTTTATTGGAACTCAGACGTGTCAGCTCGGTTCTCAGTGTTATGTTCTGTTAGTTACACTGAAGACGTTTGTTAGAAAATCTTTTTTTTTTTTCTTGCTTGGTGGTTCGGTTGGATTGGAGCCTCTTGCAGGCCGGTTTTGGGCAACAGTCTTTATGTTCGACACCCATGTTTTTATTGATTTCTGAAGAAAAAAAAAACACCTTGTAAATATTTGCTGCTGATCAGTTTTGCACAAAATAGCCTAATATACCAAATGCAATTGAAGTTGGGAACATTGTTCCGAATTTTTCTGAAATTTTCAAATATACAATGTTATTCATGTGGATTTATTACACTTGTTGATGTTTTCTGTCACAGAACCAATGCAATAATGTTCTACCTTCATATTACATGTTGCAGAATCTCCAATAACAACTTTAACTCCATGTTACACATACTTCATCAGATCTGCACTAGCTGACGTCCTCTTTTCACACACCTCAGAAGGGCAGGGAGGCTCACAGCAATTAGCAGCTCAATTTACAAACTATGTTAGTAAAGTGTAATAAAAGTAATGGAAGGTTATTTAGGAATGCAAACTTTGAGAGCAGCTGTTTGGTTTTTTTTGTCTTTTTGGCCAATCACAATAAAACAGGAGAACAAAATCATTCTTCAGACTGGTTTAAAGAAAAAAAAATTTTTTGTTCGTTTGTTTTAAGCTGGCAATCATTACATTATTATGCTACTTTAATGGCATTAGAGAAAAAGTTAATAACATTTTGAATGTAGTGCCAGTTCTCACTGGAGTTAAATAACAACCGAGCTGTCAGGGGTTTCAATGGAGGACACAAACAGGGCTCAAACAAAATGCAGTCAACAATTATTTAAGGTAGACAATTGATTAAAAAAAAAAAAAAAGAAAAAAAAGCATTTGTTTCTCCACATGAAAAAGGACAAGCAGGATAAGTACACAATAAGGTTACAAGACAGTAGAGTGGGTTAGAGTGAGCATTCAGTAAATAGCTGCATCACACCACAAACCCCGATATCATCATTGTAAAAATCATTAATTCCTTCAATTCAACTCTCAAACCGCACAAGACTCACAGCTGGATCTAAAAGTCTACACACTTATAATAAGAAGTGGCTTATATATATCAAAATACTCACTATAGTCACACAACAGTCACTGTATGACAATTGAATGCTGCTACCTGTGATAAAACCTCCACATGCTGTGTTCATCTGACGGAATAGGAAATATGTCGCCGTAAAGAAAAACCTACACACAGAAAGTTAAACCAAAAAAATGATCAAATATGCAGCAGAAAGAGTTCCGAGTGTGCGAGAAACTAGCGTGGGACTGAAGAAAAGCAAAGAAACTGTTACAGTGATGGAGAAAACAAAGAAGATTAATGGAGAGCGAAAAGCCTGACAGCCAGAGCTGAGGAACAAATTCCCAGAAGCTTCTGGAACAGCAGCTTTATTGATAGTGCAGCTACATCTGGGGATACAAAAAGTAAATGCAACTTATACACCAAAGCAACTTTTTTTTTTTTCTTATTTAGATTAATAGAAAAGGACAATGCTAGATTTTAGTTACATTCTGTGGAAATGAGCTGCTGGTCATTTTCTTATGTTGAACCTAACTTTATATTCTAGCTAAGATTAATGTTGGTTTATCAATGATAGCAGCAATAAAATACACGTCTTCTGCTGGCTTTGTCCACCATGACTCAGACAGCAGGGCTATAGCTACAGAGGATACACTCTACTGTAAATAAGTGAACACCATCAAGGTGAGGTAGCATGAAAACATGTTTGTTTTTTTATTTGACCAGAATAAAGACCAAAGACCAGAACACAAGAAACTCTGAGAGAAACAAACACAGAGCATGAAAATAACACCACATAATGACCTCAAGCTGCACGCATTGGGAGGAGAGCAGATTGTGAGTTTTAAGCAGAGTTGGACTGAAGCTTCCATTGAAGCCAAAGTTAGAGGTTAAAGATCAAAGGCTGTGGAGGCTGATAAGGAGGGAGGGTCATTAAGCCAAAAATGGAAAAACCTGTGACGAGTCTTTTCCACTCTGACGGTTCTGGGAGGAAACTAACAGGAACACATTTCCTGAGCAATGAGACCTACAAGCACTGACGGTCTGAGGAACTGATCTCTGGAAACTGTGTGATCATTCATTCATTCATTCATTCATTCATTCATTCATTCATTCGTTCATTCATTCGTTCGTTCTTTTAGAATCATCAGAAAAACACGCTGCTCGTGAAGCTGCTAATCATCTCGGTTCACCTGGATAACGTCTCTGAAGGACAACACAGCGAACACATACTGTAACTACATGAAGTTAAAGGCACTCGTGCAGCCAAAAGAAAAGTAAAATTGTACATTTTGTTTGATAAATGTTAGAAATTACTTTTATTTACATGTGATGAACTGTAACTCTTTATAATTCTACTGGAGTAAATGAATGAGTTAATAAATCAAGCTTCAGAGGATAATCTAACTCCTGCTTTTAAACTAAAAGCTGGTGGAGGTCAAAGGTCATGCTGAGAGACTCATAGCGTTAACCTGTCGGCTGTGAGGGTCAAACCTACATATATGAAATCCCGGCTGCTCGGCCACCACTGCACACCATTTTATGACATAATTATTGGCGCAACAAACAATGTGAACCTTTAATCACTTAAGTTTTCTCAAAGTTTAGACCTGCTGCTTTATTTATGGTTTCCAACCTTAAACTTCATGCGAGCTCGTCTTAAAAAACAGTGACAACATATCAGTGAGACAAAATGTTTAAGTCTTGAAATCTGGATATCAGATTCTTTCAAACTGAAATGGATGTTTGGTACAATGTCAGATATTTCTGTGGTTATACATTAACCCAGACTTTCTAGAATCATTCAAGTGCCATCAAATTGGCAAAACATGCCCATATGTCAGAAAGTGCCAAAAACCTTGTTTACTGGGATCCAAAGTTATAAATTTTAAAAATTGATGACACTCATGCTGTGAGAAGTCACATTTCCAAATGTTATTTTGTTGAACAAAAAAGCTACTTTGTGTTTTGTTATCATAATCAAAACTTTCCTGCCATAACAACACAATGAGCAGGTATTTCTATTGAGTTGGCCTCCTCTGACGGACATAAAAACAACAGGAAAGAGTTGTTCGAGCAATCGGATAAATCCCTGAACAATTTCAGTAAATCCCTATCGTCGTTCTACACCAAATAATTCATTTTCACCACATTTTCTTTGGTTTATTGCTAAAAGCAAACTCTATTCTAAAGTCCAATTTACAGTGACTTCAAAATGGAATAACCCAACAAACCGTAGCTGCATTAATGAAGACTTGTCCTACTATGGACAAGTATTTGGGTTTATTTAAGACTTTACAACACAGAGAGAGAAGCAGTATGCCTCTAACTCCTGGAGAATTACCTGAGGGTTTTTGAAATATGAGCATCAGGATTTCTGTGACATGCAGGATGTATACAGCATGTGTCACACAGCTTCAAAATTCACTTAGCGGACAGAGAGAGTGTGGTTCTATTGCTGTTATTTATTGGAATAATCCTGTGACCCGTCCATAGTGTGTCCTGAATGTGTGTTGGTTGATTGGTTGGTTGGTTGGTTGGTTGGTTGACAGTTGTTATTGGTTTTTATTGCTGTTTTACGTGTTTTATATTGTTTTCAGCACCTTGAGAATAACAAATGTAAAGTGCACTACAAATATATTCCATGTATGTATGTATGTATGTATGTATGTATGTATGTATGTATGTATGTATGGATGGATGGATGGATGGATGGATGGATGGATGGATGGATGGATGGATGGATGGAATTATGAACACATTTCTTCATTTCACTCAGGAACAGTTTCTCTGTTACACAGCAGCTGCTCTCAGTTCTAATATCCACTCCTCCTTCCATTTTCATGTTCCTCAGAAAATCCACCAAGCGACTGCAGGATCATCTCAAACCTCATAAAACTCAACGACAGCAACATCCTGGGAGCTTCAGTGAACTACTCAGATTAGGATTACCATTGCGAACGCCCAGTAATAAATAAAAGCTTTTAACAAAATCAAAAGGCATATATTCTTCTACACTGTCAACGTCACAGCTACAACTGTGGTTCAAATATGTATCCGTCCTAACAGTAAAAGAAAATCAACATTGGTGGAAATTCTGATTCTCAAGAGGCAAAGAGAGTTGAGGATCGAACTGGGTTGTTTAATGTTACAGGTATGAAATTGAACAAAACGTGTAACAATCATGCATCATACATTATCTGCACCAATCATCACCCACAGGCTTTAATCTCTGCTCTATTTTCTTTACCCAATAGAAATCATCCAGAGTACAAAGTCATGGGGAAATAACTCAGAAAGCGAGGGCACTAAAAATGGCAGACAGTAAATAGACTGTGACGAAAGCAGTGGTGCTGCAGGCTGCCGAGACCTGAAGGTCCGTCTGCATCTCTCTGCAGCACCGGCTCACACGCTGCATCAAGGCAAAAAAAAATCAAAGCATTTTGGATAGTAAGACTCATTTTCAATTCAACAATCTGAGCATGAAAATTCTGCTCTTCCATTCTATAGTTGTCTTTATGTCACTAAACCTACTTTTCCTATTCTTGTTTATTTTTATTCGACTGTAGACGGAGAGGATGTTGGCCGGCACGGCGTGGCCCGAGAAACTGTCGCGATCTTCTATAAGTAGATGTTTCTGTAGCATTAAATATGTCTC
>OMNM01061478.1:0-13787 GCA_900302745.1 Parablennius parvicornis | reverse complement strand
CTTACAAAAAAACGTTCACGCGCTCATTTACAAACACACACTTCCTTTGGCGGCGGCGCTCTACTTCTTCCGGTAGTTGCCGAGCTGGATGGCGGAGCGGTCGAAGACGCAGCGGAAGGTGACGGGCTGGACTTCCCAGTAGGACACCGGGTTGCTGAACAGGCTGATGCCGGAGTACATGGCCTTCTTGGTGTTGAAGCCCGGAGGACAGAAGTCCTCGGTTCCCACGGCGGCGATCTTGTTGGCGTGGAGGTAGACCACCTGGAGAAGAGACGGGAAAATAACGGCCATAATTTAGATTTTTTTTGGGGGGATGTAAACCGATTTAAGTCATGAGCCACCTCAAAGTGGCTCAGTCAAACATAAAAAACAAAAAAACATCTAAAACCATGGATCTGAGCTTCCTGGATGATAATGAGAAGAAGATCAATGCCGCATGAAAACAGCTGCTGAGGGAAAAACAATCATAAAAAACAAAACATATTAAACCTGTAGGTGGTTGGTGTGGCAGAGAGGGACACTAAATACAGAGTATTGGAAGACGATTACTCAATTTCCTAATGGGAAATGCCGAAAGAAAAAGAGGAAGATAAAAACCATATGAACTAAAGAAGGGTTGATGTCTACGTAGCGGAAAACTGAGGAGGATGAAGAAGAATCCAAAGTGAAACAAAATCACTGGGATATATTAACATATTCATATTTTTCTTACATTTGTTTTACTTGCGAAGCACATTGGTTTTCACTAATGGTCTGATCTCCAGGCTAAAAACAGCTAAATGTGGTAAAACAGTCGGAATAGCTGGATCTTAAAAAAAACAAAAAACGATGAAATACCTAAAATAAATAAATAAATAATGAACTAAAAATGGTTGAACTGAAACGATTGAAATTGCTCTGAGTGGATATTGTTTTTAGGTAAAGAAAAAAAAGTTAAAAGGAACATAAAAGAAAGGCAAAGAAACAGGTTGACGAAAAGAAAAGAAACAGGTTTTTACTCTATAAGTAAACTAACCACAGGAGTCGACGCACCGCAGCTATAAATAGTCAAATAGCTAAAGCGGCTAAATTAGCCAAGATGCATAAAATAGCGTAAGTGGGAAAATCACTACAAATAGCTACAGCAGCTAAAACTGTGATAAAACATGACGAAATTGTACGTATTACACGTTATGAATTAATGCAACCTACGCTTTTGTTTGTAAATTAATTTTTCACAGACGTTTTTGAAACATTGTATTTGCTGGAAAACTGTGAAAGGTGTTTTGGTCATAAAGATTTCAAACCCCTGGTTTAGATCATAGTCGTATTTCCTGCCTATAAAAACATCTGCCAGTGGGATGAAAGCTGAAATGTTGTGTTGTTTATGGCGGAGCAGTGGTTAGCACTGTTTCCTCATAGTGGGGCACACGAGTTTGATTCCCTGCTTGCTTTTAAAGGTAATAGATTACTCCAGAGATAACCATCTGTATTAGTATTGTATTGGTTCAGGTTTTTTCCCTGCTAATCCTCCAACTCCACGCTTGAATAAACTCAGTATTGCAGAATAAGTTATTCCCACATAGGAACCATATTCGATGGCTTTTGCCCCTTTTAGTAAACAAAGCACATTTTGTTCTGCAGAAATTACCCCGAAATGAAAGAGTCTCGTTGAATTAAGTTTGTTGTTTATTAGAAGCGAGTGTCGGCACAGCCTGAACCCTGCAGACAGAGCGGGTAACAGTATAGCATGGGAGGCTACCAGCGGCCCACTCAGCAAACAAACTGTAAACGGATCCATGTGGCTCTTGTTATGGCAGCCTTGGTTGACTTGTAATCGGACTGCCACAACCTAAACAAACTGGAGTAAACCTTGGTAGCTGTGACGCTCCAGAACAGTTCATCTGCTGGAACTAAACGGTTGCAAAAAAAAAAAAAAAAACCCAACAATCCTCCTGTGATCTTGTTGTCGATCAAACCTGCGATATAAACCAGCCGTACAGTATTTACAGTCGCAGTACCTGGATGTACTTGTGGTCGGGCAGGCCGGGGGGAACGGAGGTCAGAGCGTTGTTGTCGAGGTGCAGTTCCCGCAGGTGAGGCACGTTGGCGAGGGTCCCGTTCTCCACGGAGCTGATCTCGTTGTAGCTCAGACCGAGTCTGCAAAGACAAGGAAAGAAAAGAAAGAGTTCCAAATGAATTAAACGTTGTACTTCCTGTACGAGGGACGGACAACGCCGTGCCCTCTGGCCCCTCAGTTTATCACATGGAGACCATTTATTTCTCAAAAGTTGAACTTGTTCAATCAGTTTGAATAAGTTCTACAACTTGTTATGATAAAAGATGATAGAGGAAATGTAAAAATCCTAAAAAGTATTATAATTTATAAAGCAAAATGTTATTTGCTGGTTTATTCAGGTGACATTTGGAAAAATCTTTTATGATTTATCGAGTAATTGTTCCATTTGGAGTCAAAAGTTGAAACGCAAGAAAAACAAAGAATGGGTAAAGATATGCCAGTTTAACTTCTGCTTACTGCTTGTTCAAACATTTCTCTTACTCTGTTTTTACAATAACGCCATTTAAAAGTTTGGTTTTAGACGTTACCTGGTAAGGAAAGCATTAAATGTGCATGAACATGAATCCACCAACTAAAGTGTGTTTTCATGAGCGTTTTAGACGTAAACATGTATTTAATCATCGAGAGGCGAATGATCTAGTTTCCATGTGAAATGTTGAATTTGTTTGGTCCGAAAATAATGAAATGATTTAATGTTTCTATTTCTAAACGTGCATATCGATCTTAATTTTATCATCTAATGTACAAGTCACGCTTTGACTTGTGACGCTTGTGATTACTTTGCATCTGCATCTTTACAACATATATACTGTAAATATATTGAGAGAATTGAACAAGAAAGCTTGAGAAGTGGAGGTTTTTCATCAGAGGAGAGACGAATGAAGGTGAGCTGCAGTAGAAACGAGTGTGTGTGTGTGTGTGTGTGTGTGTGTCTCAATGTGTACGTTGACGGAAGTGAAGCAGTGAGGATTCATGGAGAAGCCAAAAGTCAGGAGTTCAAGCTCCCTGGAGCAGAAGGTGTGAAAGAGCTGAAGGGTGAAGTACTTTGGTAAAGGAGTGATTTCTGACAGGGTGTGAGGGGAAAGAAGGGATGGTTTTTACTTGGCCAGGTTCTTCAGGCCTTTCAGGCCTCCTGCTGTGACTTTGGAGATCTTGTTTCCGTCCAGGTGAAGCTCAGACAGCGAGCCGGGGAGGCCTGCAGGAGCACAAGAGCTGCATTACCGTCAAGAGTTCAGACTCCTTAAAACACCACTTTCTGTTTAATAAGATATTATATAAGGAGCAGCTTTTACATAGTGAACAAGTCAGAATGCACGTTTGTAGTCCAGCCTGGCTCTGGACTCTGATTAAACCAAATCCTCTGTTACAGGGATTATTTGTAGAACCAGACGCGGTCGAGGGCGGTACCTTTGGGGATTTCTGTGATCTCAGTGTCGGCAATGCGAATGTAAGAGACTCGTTTCAGGTCACCGAAAGCACTGGCCTCAATTCCTGCACTCTTCAGAGGATTGGACCCGAGCTCTGGAAAACAAGCAAGAAAGAAACAAACAATTGAAGCCAAACAAAGAAAGAAGACGGGAGGAAGGGAAGCAGTGATGGATCATGGAGATGAAGTGAATTCCTGTCTGGTGTGTTACGGGAAGAAAGCGCCGACTTACAGAATAAATCGTTGGGAATAGCTTGTGTTTGCAGAGTAGAAGAAAGCTTCTTCACATCAGATTTTACTGTTAGTCACATCAGAACTCCGTCTTTGATGCATGTTCAGTGTCTGAATCCGCTTTCTGAGCTTCAAATGTTGGATGTGTTGGAATTAAGTGAGAGAGAATCTCTGACACGCAGTCCAAAAACGATCAGATGATATGGGAGATGTGTTTATCTTTCCAACTATTTTCACATATTTGTCTTTTATGAAACATCTTAAATCAAATCTTACTGTACAGATGCAGTAAATATGGAGCTTGATAGAAGGATTGATTGACAGTTCTACATTTTCATAGTCAAATACTATGAAATTCAATATATCTGTATATTCAATGTATCACTTTTATGTAAGTTTCTTTTTTTCACATTCTGATCACTCCGAATGAGCCAAATCATTTCCTTCAAACAGGCTATTATATATTTTTTTGATTTCTAAACTAATTTTTACAGTTAAATAAAACTATCTTTCCTAAAAGGTCCAGTCATCAAACTTGGATGGATGAATTTATAAAGTATCAGATCACAAAGGTCAGGCTCTGCATGTTCTATCTATTTACTTTAGAGGAACACATTCTTACACACTACAGACCTATTTCTGTGCCTTTTTGAACATCATTGATATTTTAGCTGAGTTAAATGTACTTATTTATAGATCTTTTATTATTTTATAAACGCTGGTTTCATATCTAACATATGAATTCAACTTAAACGCAGTATTTCCACAATTTTACACCTAAGAAAACAAAATAAACCTGATTAACTGGAATAAAATTAATTTTGCAAGATAGGTTTCACTTTGCGACACTCTCTTTGTGTTTTTTTTTTTTTTTTTTTTTTTTTTCTGTGGTCGTACCCATGACGATGATGTTGGACATGCCCTGGAAGGAGGCCTTCTTGATCTTGGTGATCTCGTTCTCGTGGATGCGGAGCTCCTGCAGGCTCTTGGGCATGTTGGCGGGCATTTCCTTCAGCACGTTCTTGGACAGGTAGAGGCGCTGCAGCTTGGTCAGAGGCGACAGGGCCTTGGCGTGGATGACGCTGATTTTGTTGTTGACGAGAATCAGAGCCTGAGAAGAGAAATGAGAAGATGAGGATTGTGTTCCGGCTGCATGAGTGAAGCTAAAGGAAGATGGATTTAAGGGAGTATTGTTATCAATTTGTTCTTGTTTGAACTGTGTTCAACATTCCTCCAGCGTGGGATATTAACTTTCCACCTTTGTGATTTTCGCCTCTTTCACTCCGACACATTGATTTCTCGAACAAAAACAACCCAAAACAAGAGCCCAGCAGCTGTTTGATGATCCGACGCGATGCCTTCGTTGTCCAGATGGAAGGTCAAGTTCAAGTCCACTGCGAGTTGTTGGGAGGAATCTTCCACTCAGAGGCAGACGTGAGTCAGTGTGAGGTATGTGGACGTTCCCTCAGAGAGGTCGGCCTCATTACTCCGGTCGTCAGACAGAAGTATTTATTGCAAAGGGAGAAAGCGACAGGAGTTTGGAGGTGTGAGGCTTTAAGGCTGAAAAGCCTGGAGGTGAATACTTTCCATGCACCTGGACAGTTGGAGGGGGGAAAGTGAATCCTGGTTTCTGGGTGGCAATGATTAATGAAGAAGAGAATTACAAGTATATGGATGAGGGAGATCTGGTTGTGAGTCATGGTAAATGGACTGTGACTGGAAATTTACAAACACAGAAACATTACATAACATCTGCTGTATAAATCACATTTTTAAAAAAAATGAAACTTTAATGCAAGACGTGAAGAGGGGATGCAGTTGGTTACATAACAGCAACCATTGCGTAATATGGGGGCTAAAACACACAACTCGGCACTAAATACTTGTGCTTTGTTTAGTTTTCTGGGTGTGTCGTGCCTCCTCAGTGTCTGTTCTCTCACCATGTTCCCTGCTTGTATTGTTTCTCTGTTAGAACATGACAACAGACAACAAGAAGAGTATCCTCCACAGTTCTGGAGCTGCTCTTAGAAGGTCACTCAGGCTGAAGGAGGAAAACATAGAGACGAATCCGATTGTTTCTTACGTGCAGTCCTTTGAGGTTTTTGAAGTCGTTCTCCTTGATCTCGGTGATCTTGTTGTTCTGCAGGTCCAGCAGCGTGGTGTCGTCAGGAATGTCCTCGGGAACGGACTTCAGGCCTGAAATGAAAAAGTCAATATGAACTAGATCCACTTCAGGTTCAGGTTCTAAAAGGAAACCTCACACTGACCTCACGAATAAAAACCTGTTACCTCCTTTCCTCAATGACTTTCTGATCAAATCAAGCACATCTAGTCCTGATTTAAGTTTATGACTCATTTTATATGTACTAATACCGTCCTTTTATTTATTGGTGGCACTTTACAAACAATAATAGAAAGTTAAAAGCAGTGTTGCAGTGTTGTCTTTGCATTTTCATTGTTTAATATTATCAGACTTATCTCTAAGTCTCATTTGAAACTGGAACATTTTTATGCATTTAGTCACTTTATTGTCCTTTTTAAAAAATATTTTCTTAAGTATTGAACTGTATTCCAGCTGTTATTTGAATTTTATGCATCATCATTTCAATTTCTTCTACAACAACACACAGAATGTGTTCTCATATTTGCTCGACAAAGTTGTGTACCTTACTCCTGAGAATGAGACATGGCGCTTGTAACCAAACCTGCATTGAATACATCAGTACTGATTAACCGGAGTTAAATGACATTTGGAATAGCGAGGGATCTTGTTTTTGAGCAGATATCTGGAAACATCACTGTTTACACGTCAGAGTGGCTTAATAATTCAACATAAAAAAAAAAATACATTGACGTACTGAAAACAGACATACAACACCATTTTACTGGAATAAAGAATTATAATAAGCTTAAGGGATGCATCAACACGTCTGAAAATTGGATGAAGCTATAAATATTTTTTAATGTTTCATTGGGTTTTAAAAGCTAATCTATTTTTCAAAAAGTCAATCGTTCAACTCGGTTGTGAATATTTCCATCAGATTTTATTGGGCGTGGTTAATCTCACTGGAAATGACCAGCATTCACAAAAATGTCTGTTTTTGTACTTTAAGCTGATGGAATTGGACCTGAAAGTGAATTTCCTTTGGAGCCAGTAGGCGACTGCATACCTGGACTGTGAGGTACATTGTTTGACTTGGACGCTGCGCGTCACAATCGCTGTGACACAGGGGAAAAAATGGCATCTTGAGATAGAAAGTCTGGAAGCAGCTGAGAGATTCACCTCCACGCAGAAAACTGCAGCGAGACTCGTAATGACCGGTTTACATCTGAGACGAAGAGGCGTAGCGTAAACTGTTTAACAAAGGAGCTCACACTCTGTGACTCCCGTCCCGCGTACGTACGTCTGGATGGATTTAGTCTCAAAACCTGTGACGACTTCTGTTCATACAAACATTACTTCCAGCTCAGTTTGTTTTTTTTTTGTCAGTCTTTCCAGCTCTGCATCTGTTTGAGGTCACAGCACCACAATGTACACCTCCACTCCCGCACACACATTCTTTGTTGTTGTCTAAGAGTTGAGTTATTACAAGCTCTACCTTCTTGAATTCTGTGAATCTATCAATTGAACAGCGTAACTCCAGAAATGCACGAAAAATAAGGGCAACTGACAAGCAAAGAACAAAATAATTGAATGTTTTGTTCTGATTTTGGCTACTTGGCAGGTCATGAACAGAAGAAATTAGACTTTTAGTAATGTTCTCATCACCATTAAAGTCTGTGATTGGGAAATCAACTGCAATCATCTACAAATTTTCCAAGAAATAATGACAAGCGTTTACGTAATGTTCGTCTGACAGGCTTTATCTGGCCCCATCATCAAACACTCAGTCGGGATCGAGCCAGTTTGGACCGTCTGGGGTGAGTTGGTCAGAGGTGTGGGAGGATGTGAAGTGCAAACTGTGCACTTTATGCACCTCTTTCATAAGATGCCGTTTCAATGGTGGTTTAGACCCCATTTTTTTTCTTTTCAGGAACATTTTGTGCTTGTAGCTAACAGCAAACAGGCTCCTCGGTCTACTAATCAACTAACGGAGTTGGCAGCAATAAGCAGAACTTTTAATGTCTTGGCTGAACTTTCTATCCTGCGAAGTCACATTTGGAAAAGCATGCTTTTGAATAATGACCAGACACCTCTGTCCTCTTTGTGTATGTGTGTGTGTGTGTGTGTGTGTGTGTGTGTGTGTGTGTGTGTGACTCCACACGCGTACATGCTAAAAACCTGTGTGTTTGAGTTCATGCCAGCAGGTCTGGAGAGCAGATGGGGGTTTGAGGGGCCAATGGTCCAGATCCAGGAGGGAAGAATCCAGGCATGGGACTGCATCTTTGGGGAAGGCTGACGCTCGGCTGGAGCCATGATGTAATGGAACTAGTTTTTCCTTTTTTTTTTTTTTTTTTTTGATGAATATTACTTTCTACAGCTGCCTGTTTCACCAAACTCCCTGCCGTCTGACCCACCTGCTCACATTCCTAAATCTGAACGTGAATCTATATATTCCTTATATCTGACTCTTCCTTCCCTATTATTGTTGCCTCGGCGTTGCCCGTCAACTCCCCCTCTCCTTTATCTGACTCCATGAGGCTCACGCTCCACCCTTTCCAAACAAAAGCAGAGCCAGAAAATCGATCAAAACCCAACAGTGCAGCGAAGCACTTTTATATAATTGGCACGAATAAATGAGGTCGAGGGTTCTCCATGTTTGCGAGATGACTCAAGCTGTTGTATATGCTGTACATCAGATTAGAAAAACAGAGCAGATAAGCTCCAAACAACAAAGATGGCAATTGAGTAAATTGTTATGACTGAGCGGAGGTTTCAAAAAAAAAAAAAGAAGCTGACTAAGTAATTGTAGTCTTTGGTAAATAACATTATATTGAGAAACATGCTTTGGATGATTGATGGATATTTGCAGGACTTTCCTGAGGCCAGGCTAACCCTAAAAACAACGATTTACCGGGAAGTAGAAAATAACGCTGTTGTTACAGGAAGTGGAACAAGAGTCACGGCATCTGGGAGCGTTTAGCGTATCAACACTTGTGTCATGTTCTCTGGACGGTTTTGCAAAAAAAAAAATAAAAAAATGCAACCTAATACACCGTAACACTGACCCTGTGGGTTTGGGTGGAGGGGAGGAGAGTCAGTGACTTTTATTTCCTGCTCTTAAAAACGAGCGGTGTCACTCTGCGCAATAAATGTACAGTAAAAACTACTACAGCCTCCCGTCTGACCTCAAGATCTGCTCCATCAACGTGAGCTCAGCTTTGTGGAATCCAGGCCTGAGCACCAAATGGAGGACGGGATGGAGAAAATGGATGGAGATGAGAGGAGTCTCACACTTTCTGTAGCTTGTGGATTATATGTCTGTAGGTAATTTTAGGAATGAGATCGGGAGGTTGTGTCATAAGGAGTTAGAATGCAGTGGTATGATTCAGGCTGATTCAATTCTTTTAGTCTTTGTGTGTCATCTGTAGTTTATTTCACTCATAGCTAGAAAAAAACCCACATTTTAGCACAAAGGTATTTGTAATATTTCACATGTTAAATGATAAAATGGTGTCAAGCCCTCTTTAAAAACAGTCAAATGTTTTGAATATGATATTCACAAAAAGCATTGGTTGATACATAAAGTGCCACGCCAAAAAGATTTCTCCAAAAGCTTCCATTCGATAGTTTTTTCACTTTTATAAAACTGAAAGGAATTGCAGTCATCTTGAAAGCATTAGGTGTTAACCAGTCCACACATTTTCCACAAGTGGAGACAATTTAGTTCTGTGGCGACGCCGCGAGAAGAGAACGCACAGCCGATCTGACTGAAGGCTCGGTGACGTAAAGACAGAGACAAACAAAAACAACAATAAAAAAGAGGAAGTACTGAGCAAAGACTTGGAACTTGTTGAAATCTACGTTCTTGTTCTTATGTAACACTGATGTAACATGGCGATGACGGGATACCACGGAAGTGACTGCTGCTTAAAAACAAATAATTGCACTTTAGAATTTTTTTAAATACATTTTCACACTCCAAAATATAACTCAATGAAAATGTGTTGCTGGATGATGAAGCTGTTTGGGAAGAATATTCAGCACTAAATGTGTTATATAACCATTAATGCATGCAAACAGTAATCTTAAAGTAAGGTAGAGGGATCATCATGACTTGAGGCTGCGTTGTCATTTTGTCAATATGAAGGTGGAAGTGAATGATCAGGTTTATTCACAGCAGGTGCCCGACAGCTCACTTCCAGACTAAACGTCATTTTCTTGCTCACAATAGTCTTACGCACTATACTTGTTTCTGTTTGCCAAATTTCTTTGTATCATATAGTCAAAAACATTGAGGTTTTCAACTGACAAACAAATAAGTTAAGGACATCACTTTAGACTGTGGCTGATGACATTTTACTGGAGGGACAATTATTTGAAAATTCAAGAATTTGACATTAAGTAAAATACAGAGTTGTTTACATATTTTGGTATGTGGGTCTGTAAGCTCTAATAAAAAGGCAATATGTTAACATTACTACCATAAATACCCACTTTCTTCAAGTTTGCATGACTTGACACTCCACAGCAACACAATTCAAATTTGAATATATAATCATAAATAATCTATAGTCTACATTGACATCACTGCCGATCTTACCGAGGTCGGAGCACTGGATCACACGGAGGTGGCACTGGCATCTGAAGGGGCACTTGGGCCCCTCGGGCATGGCACGGGTGTTAAAATCGGGGGTGGTTTCGGGGATAAATCCGGACCCGGGGTCGTCCATCATGAAGTCGAGGAAGCCCGACTGGCGGAAGGGCAGAGCCCAGCAGGCCGTGACCAGGAGCAGAGAGAGACAGGCTGACCTCATGGTGCCGCGAGCAAGGAGCCTGAAATGACACATCGCAGAAGATTTGGGTGGATACGCTCTGAAAACAGTCAATTTCCAAACAACTAAATAGTGTTTAAGTGTCTCTGTCTTGCAATGTGATATTATATAGAGAGAAAATACTTCAGCGCTGCACTGCATGTGAAGCTAAAGAGTCCAGAAGTCAAAGGTGAAGGTTGAAGGTCAGCAGCTACGACTTTAAACACTTCAGTGTAACACTTTAACAGCATTGGGTAAAACAAGGTGTTTTACTGTTTTAGGCAGACACTGAAAGGTGGAGCAGGAGGATGATGTAAAGCCAAACCAGAAAAGTACACAATATAAGTTCTCCCGTTTCCAGAAGTTGGAATACTTGGCTGAGAATTTGCTTTTGGCTGTGCAATGTCTAATTTAAGAGTTCTTAACAATCCTTTTCATGTTACAGAAGTTTATAGTCAGTTCAACTTCAATTCTACTCATCGACATCGTTGCTATAATGACTTTATACTTTGAAAAATTGAAGTTCCAGTCTTTGGAAAAGGATGCATATGTTTTTCTCCAATTCAAGTAGCAAAAGTTTGAGGTTTCAAACGTTTATCCCGTGTTTTTGAAACTACATGTGAATATATTGGAGTTAACGGTTCAGTTTGGATGCATTGCACATAATAATATACTAATTTAATATTACCATTTATTCCTACTTTAAAAAAACCACAATATTCAAGCATATTTTGGAGAAACATTTCACTGAAATTTCACAAGACATTACTGAGTAAAATACTTATAATATAGTTTTTGTTTTTTGTCTATTTGGCTTTTGGTGTTGAAGTTAACTCCAAAAGCATAAATAACTTATTTTTCTATATTTAGCAACTAAATTGAACCATATTTCCATAAAAACCATTGGGTTGTTAACAATGTTGAGAAGGTTTGTTTTGGCTTTTGTATTAACTTTGATTAATGTACATTTCTTGGGTGCTCCTGTGCCAAACATAGAAACAGAATCCTGTTTCTGTGTGGGGTTTGCATGTTCTCTGAGTACATGCATTGGTGCTTCCTCTCACAGTCCCAAAACAAGCATTCAAAGTAAAGCGGTGTCTTCAAACCGCCCGTGGGCGTCGATATGAGTGTGTGTGACTCTGTGTCTCTGTTTTAAACTGTCCATGGTTATACTGCTTTGGATGGCGAGCGTTTTTATCCTCAGAATTTGTAGGAGAATCCAACTTCCTCGCAGTTGTCTATTTCTAAATGCTACACACACAAAAAAAAACACACTCTCTTGCCCTCAATGCGGTCATACTTACAAACCTCCTGACCTTTAACACAATGGCACACGCATGCACACACATCCAGTCTTGAAAACCCAAGGCAGCCTCCTCGTTGCAGTTTCTCCTTTCCTTCGTGGTGCCACAATAATTAAAGGGCCGATTTGAGCCGCAGCTGCTAACAAATGATTTGGGAGCATTCGGCCTGCAGCAGACCTTGACCTGAACATCATGACCAGGATGATGAAACTAACCCAAAACCATCACTTTCAATGAGCTGAGAGCAGCTTGGTGCTGGTTTATATGGCCTGTGAGCATAGGGAAGATGCTTTATATGCTCTGTGTGAGTGTGAATTAGCATGTTGTGTCTGTGTGCTTACTTATGCGTAACAAAGCGATGTCCTGTATCCCGACACCCGTTGGCTCCCACGCGTCGTGACACCATATGAACTCTCCCGACTTTGCATTTGGGGAATATTAAATAATTTCCTCTGACTGTGCCGACTGTGTGAGGCCACAGGAGACGGCCGGGTTCGAGTCTTGTAAAGATTTTTAATAGTGCATCTGTGTGAACGAGCGAGGAAGCGTGAGACGGATTTTCTGCCGTGATGTAAATCCCCCCCGGTGAGGTCACATCGGGTCGCGTGGATCATGGCTCACAGTGACTCTATACACAAACGGTAATTATAGTCTTTGTCCACGAAACAGTTGACACACTGCACAGTGTCAGTCCGGCGGTTGCAGTGCCTGCACACAGTACGACCACGACTGAAATCACTTCCATTCAGAGAGAGATCGTGTTGAATGACTCTCCTTTAAAATGTACTTTTTAAACTGTTGTGCTGCGAAGCGGAGATCGCAGTGAGTCTGGTGGTGTGTCACAGTGTGTTCTAATGTCGAGATGCAAGTTTCCATACACTCGGTATGCGCTTGCAGTGGGAGGTGTTGAAACAAAGAGCTCCGGTCTGAACATACACATCCAGAGGAACATGTTGTTCCAGCCTTCGTCAGGCTGACTAATCTTGGCTGTGTTCAAATCTCATATCTCGGTAAAGCTGAGAGTTCACTCCAAGAAAAACCTTGTCTCGTAGACTTGGCAGCAGCTTTCCGCTGTCATTTTTGGATTTAGGGATGCAGGGCAGTCCTGGGTCAATAGCTTTAGATGCCTTTGGATGTTCCCCCTTTTATAGATGCCAGACTGGCTGGGCCTGTCTTGTTGCATGACACGTTAACTGTCAACAATCTAACAGCATTAGAAAGTCAGCTTAAACAGAGCGATTGAGAGCCTCACATCTGGTTCATCTTGCATGTTGAGACATTGTGTAATAAGTAGAAAGCCTGTATACCGGCTTTGTTTGAAGGAGCAGCAACACACACACAAATTAACACAGATTTTACTGCCAACTACTGAACCTTATCTCCTGGCTTTGACCCGCGGCCAAGAGCACATAGACAGATATACATGGCCCGGTTCTGTGGTGCCGCGTTTCAGAAAACCCTCCATGTGTCCTCTCATCAATCTGTCAGCCTTTCTCCATAAACATCTCTACGGCTTCTAATGGAAGCCGGGAGGAGGAGGAGAAGGAGAAGAAGAAGAAGAAGAAGAGGAAGAAGAAGAAGAAGAAGAAGAAGAGGAGGAGGAGGAAGAGGAAGAGGAAGAGGAAGAGGAAGAGGAAGAGGAAGAAGAAGAAGAAGAAGAAGAAGAAGAAGAAGAAGAAGAAGAAGAAGAAGAAGAAGAAGAAAAGAAGAAGAACTCTGCTGCTCATTACTGCTGTTTCTAGTTTGTGCACGAGGTGATGCACTGTTAATAAAAGTAAAAGTTGAAGTCATATAGACCCAAAACTGCTCAACAGACAGGATTGATGCTCCTGTTCCAGAGAACATTCATGTT
>OMNM01061477.1:0-15611 GCA_900302745.1 Parablennius parvicornis | reverse complement strand
AGGGTAGTAAAGAAACACATTGGGGTTCAGACAAACTGAACCCCAATGTGGCTCCAAGGCTATCAATATGCATCACGTCACTGTTTTTTTGGATCGTCAACATCCTGATGCTGAAAGATCAACCAGGCTGGAGGTCAGAGGTCATTGTGGTCAGAGAGAGAAGTTCTCACATGCTGCCACAGGCTAACCCACCAAACATCATTGCTTCTACATATAATTTTGCTTGTATATAAAATAAAGTACACTGACATGATATATGGTTGTTTTTCTTCTTCTAATGTTGTCATGCATAAATGTTGAAGGATGTAATAGACATTTAATCCTTTCCTGTGAAGTAACTACAGTTCTTCTTGTTGTTCTTGTCATTTGTTTTTCTTCATGCATCACACGTTGTAACTGGATGAATGAAGTGTAGGCAGGTAAGTTTAAGAGTTGAACTCTGACCATAAGGCTTCACTGTGGTTTCAGCTGCAGTGTAATTGCTGAAATAACTTCACTGTCATTCATGTACATAGCGAGTGTACACAGAATGAACTTTTGACTCTGCAACAGTTTAGGATGTAAAATAAAAAAGGTGCAGTGATGTGAAATATAGCACAGAATATATACAGTATGTTGGCTTTATAGTCAAGATAACCTGCCAAGATATACACAATTTTACCAGCAATGATGTACAGTAATGTAGAATGACAGTAGTCCTGGGGAGATTCATCATCTCACAATCTATTGCCTTAATTGCATCTTCGTATCTCCAGACCAAATCACCGTTCTTCATGTATTGGTGCTTAATTTTCCAAAGAAAGTTAAAGATGATTTTAGTTTCCTTAATAGTCTTGGTGGATATCGCTGAGCAGCATGCAGGACAGACAAGCCGAGATACAACTTATATGTTTGTCTTCATTGTTCTTCCAAACTGTCGTCCCTCTTTGTAACCAGTTTTTGAAAACTTTTTAGCAGTTATGAACAGTCTTATGAAAATTGTTTCTTTCACTCGTGTCTAAACATTTAGAGATCCAGTTAGTGGGGTACTTTTTTTAATATATTTGACAGGGATCCTATACAGAGAAAGGTGAGTCTGTCATAAATCATTGCGTATCAATCTTCCTTCAAGAAAACCTGATTGAGTAAGACTGATAAAGATGTATTTTATAATCCGTATTCAGGAATGTCATAGGTCTTTGTTTACTCAATAATCATTTGTCTTTTCCTTATTTTGGATATTTATCTAATTCTCCCTTGTTTCATTGTGATCTGTAATTATTTTCCAATAATACACTATTGCCTCAAGTAGCCAGATTTATTTTTATTTTCAGAAATGTATTTTCAGAAATCATTTGTCTTTTCATTATTTTGGATATTTATTTAATTCTCTCTTGTTTCATTGTCATCTGTAATTATTTTCCAATAATACACTATTGCCTCAAGTAGCCACATTTATTTTTATTCTCAGAACTGTTTGTAAATGTTTGCAGTTATTCCAACTGAACCTGAAGATCAGCCAGAGGCTGTTTTTGTGATGATATGTTGAATTCTTAATTTTTCAGATCCCCCATCATGTTTATTTATTTACAGGAATCAGATCCTTTATCTCATTGAAAAGTGATTCAGCATTTTGTTTAGAATAAGAAGATGCACACAGGTTTTTAAATAAATTCAAGATCCACTTCGCTATATTTTTTTGGTTCTAAGCATTCTTTCCACTCAATTCCCAATTGTATAACTTTGTGGAATATATTATGGTTTTTTTTCTTCCTCTTCAATCCACTTGGCTCTGGACCTTCCACCTGCTCTCTGATCTTTATTCACATAAAACTACTTCATACAGGTAAATTAAACTGAACATACCTTCCAGTGTACTTGTGCTTCATAGATCTGAAAAGGATCCATGAATCCATATGCAGTCATAAGCCTGTGGACACTGACGTCATTTTGCCTTTTAAATATGGCTGCGACCACAAACATGCATGTTGGGGCCCACAAACTACTATTCAGTGCTTTTAAGCCACCATATTTTGATACCATATGGGGTTACAATTTTAAGAGTAGTATGGCGCTGCCCGGTGCAATTATGGCGGCGACCACAAACGTGTATGTCCCACTATGCCAGTGCCCGTAAGCCGCCATCTTGATACCGAACTGGTGGGGTTGCAACTCTGGAATGTATGATATTGCTTGCTGAAGGCGATCATGTACGACTGCCTCCCGTTCAACAGTGGCGCTGTGGTGCTTCTGAACAAAATGGCGGCAACTACCAGGAAGCAGCCTTATTCCATGTACTATCGCCTCCAACCGACAGTGGCGCTGTGGTTGTGATTTGGGAACAAAATGGAGAACAAGATGGCGGCGATCATACAGAACACGCCATATTGGATTCTCCACTGGCAGCCTCTCCGCACTTCAGGCTGACTTGACTTCGTTATTGAAACTGCGGACTGGCTTGATCGCAGTCCACACTTACACAATCACAACTTCTTAATTGCAGGTGCACAAATCCTGTTTTACAAGTCACAGATGAAAAAATTGACACGCTCACATTTTTCCTTCATTTGTTGCAGTAAATCTGGTGAAAAACTTTTATGCAACTGTATCAAAGTGAAATTCTTTCACACAGGTCACAGATTGTTTTCTTTAACTACAGATCACATATCGCGGCTCTGCTGGCACATGAGATATACAGTACATCTTGAAAAAGACCTGTGCATTCAGTCAATGGAGAAAAAGGCTGTGCTTATCTGAGATTGATTGATTTCACCTGAGGAGAAGAGCCTCTCCTCCACAGCCAATGAGAAGAGAGGGACTGTTGTCGCACGGCCAATCAGTTTGTCTTTATTGAGGCTGAGTATAAAAGTTCACACTGCTTGGAAGACTTCCTGAAATCATAATTCATCCCAGCCACCACAATAATATTCAAATCAAACTTATCTCTCCAGCAAACCCATTGACATTTATAATCTCTTTTTCAAGAGTGACCTGGCCAAGTGGCAGCAGCACACAAGGATCAACGCATAAAATGATATTTACATAACATTAAAATACATTTCATATACATAAAATACATTAAAGTACATTTCATTACATTTCATGAGTGCTCGGCAAACAGTATCATCAATTAAAACAATGGAATACACTTCAGCTTTTCTCCAAATCTGTCAACATAGCTTTAAAAACATTTAGAGAGACCAGCTCTCCAATACACAGCTCATTTTGTAGCCGATTCCAGTTGCTGGGGGCACTGAACTGAAAACCTTTCTTCCCCTTCTCAGTCCGGATTCTGGGGACTGACAAGAGGAAGCGGTCCCGGGATCTAAGACTGTAGTTAGAGTTCAATTGGTATGAGGGGAGGATACTTAATAAAGATCTATAAATGAACATGTGCCAATGAATGAAGCGATGTGAGGAGAGTGACAGCCATCCAACGCGTTCATACAAGACATAGTGATGAGTAAGTGAGCGGAGGTTTGTGATGAGCTGAAGAGCGTCATGATAAACTGTGTCCAGAGACTGAAGTGACTGTGCGGGTGCCTGTCTATAAATAAAATCTCCATAATCAAGGACTGGTAGAAAAGTGGCGGCAACAAGTTGTTTTTTGGCCTTAAACGACAGACAGGACTTAATTCTAAAAAAGAAGCCAAGTCTGAGCTTTAACTTCTTCAACAGGCTTTGAATATGAACTGTCAACTATGAACCCGAGATATTTGTACTGACTAACATGTTCTATAGTGCTTCCATTTAGCGCTGTTATTGATGGGGGAACCTCTCATGCCTTGTTAGTGAATGTCATTAGTTTTGTTTTTTTGCCATTAAGTACCAGTCGCAGTTCTAAAAGATTCTGTTGAAGCCTATTGAAGGCCGACTGAAGTAGCTTGAGGGACTGCTGTAAGGTTGGAGATGAGCAATAAAGTACTGGATCGTCCCCATAGAAATGTAATGAGGCATCTATTTTTTGACAGATCGTTAATGTAAATGATGAAAAGCAGAGGCCCAGGACTGAGCCATGTGGCACTCCTTGTTTAACAGTAAGAGAATTGGAAACCATACCTTCCACTTGCACACACTGCGGCGTATGATTTGAGAGATAATTTTTAAACCAACCAACTGCCTGATCTGATAAGCTGATGCACTCAAGTTTTTCTTGAAGCACTGAATGATTGACCTTGGACAGATCAACAAAGAAAGCAGCACAGTGCTGCTTGTTATCCAAGGCCCCAACAATGTTATTCAGCACTTCAGTGGCAGCAGCAGTCGTGCTGTGACACTTTCTGAAACCAGATTGGAAATGACTAAGGATGTCATCTGTGACTAAAAATTCTTTGAGCTGTTCACTAGCATGAGTTTCCAGAATTTTAGCAAGCACAGAAAGTTTTGAAATGGGCCTATATTTATCTAGCAGGGTGGGATCCCCTCCTTTATATAGGGAGAGAACAAAGGCAATTTTCCAAATGTTAGGTATATTATTAGTTAAAAGTGAAAGATTGAAAATGTGCCTCAAAGGATGACAAATGACAAGAGCTACTTTTTTCAAACAGAATGGATCTAATTGATCAGAGCCTGGACTTTTTTTAGCATCCAGATTCTTGAGGGATTTTGCAACCTCAGTTGGTAACAGAGGTTGAAACACAAAAGGTTTTCAGCTTGGAGACCTAAAGGATCAATCTAGGGACAAAGGTTCTTCTGTCATACTTGAATTGACAGAGGTTTCAACAGATTTAAACAGGGAACCTGAATCCATGAAATGCTTATTAAAGCAATTTAGCACTTTGTCTGAAATTTTAGTCCTTTCATTTTGAATGTGGGTTGGCGAAGACGCATTTTTACAAGTTTTTATAGTTTTCCAGAATAATAAAGGATTGTTTAAATTATTCGTAGTTTCGTTAAGAAACTAATTTGATTTAGTTTTACGCATTTTGACAGTGAATGCGTTTCGCAGTTGTTTAAATGTCAGCCAATCAGATGGAGACCGAGTCTCCCTAGCTTTAGCCCACTGCAAGTTGCGCTCATGAAGTGAATCCAACAATTTTGAAGTAAACCAGGGATTGTTCCAGCCTTAAACCATATGTTTTTTTTAGGGGGGCATATTTTCTAATGATAGAACTAAAAGCGTCATAAAAATACTTCCAGGCACTTCCAGCAATAATCACTTATATCATTTGCAAAAATTGAAGCTTTTGAGTACTTATAGGGATAATACATTTTCACACAGTCTGCTGTTTCATTTTTTATAATGGCAATTTACCTGCGAGTAAACGCGTGCAGTCGTCATAGCATTGCACAAAAAGGGCCTAACGGGGAAGTTTATAGCAGTCACTAAGATTGCACCTCAGTCAACCATCTATCAGATTACCAAGAACTTCAAGGAGAGGGGTTGCCAAACAAGCTACAGGGCACACAAGAAAGTCCAGCAAGCGCCAGGACCGTGTCCTAAAGTTGTTTCATCTGCAAGACCGGGCCACCACCAGTGCGGAGCTTGCTCAGGAATGGCAGCAGGCTGGTGTGAGTGCATCTGCACGCACAGTGAGACAAAGACTTATGGAGGAAGGCCTGGTGTCAAGAAGGGCAGCAAAGAAGCCACTTCTCTCCAGAAAAAACATCAGGGACAGACTGACATTCTGCAAAAGGTGCAGGGATTGGACTGCTGAAGACTGGGGTAAATTCATTTTCTCTGCTCTATTCCTGACTTCTTGTGTGACTTCATTAGATTAAACGATATTTATTCATCTGCGATATAAACGGACACCACGGCACTGTGATAAATCTGTTTCACTTCATTAAAGTAGAAACGCGTTGGGCGGAGCTTCATCACTGCTCTACATTTAGTTTATAGTTTCGATCCAGTTGTTTTGAGGCTGAGTTTCTCTTGTGAGTGTGGTTTGTGTTAGAATATTAATTCATCAACGCAACGGCATGAATAGTTCGGCTTTCCATAAATTCATGTTTCTGCAGTTCTGTCAGGTGTGATCATTAACCTCATTGTTCCAGAACAACGCTCATGGAGCCAAACAGACTTGGTCACACACAAGCTTCAGTGTCAAGGATCTATTTTATAATGTCAAAAAGACTGCTCTAAATTACTTTCTCCTCCCTGCTGCAGTTCAGCGCTGAATCCGCGCACCAATCACAATCATTTAGAAATGCGCAGGTCATTTTCCAAGAGATCTGATAGGTCAGTAGGGGGAGCTTTTGTTCACTTATTGAGACCACAACCTGCTTTCTTATTTATAAAATATTGCGTAGGATTTGAACAAAAAATGTGCGGGCGCCCAAAAGCTGAAAATGGCATGCCACAAAAAAAAAATATGATCTATAAAACTGTGTATAAGCACAGCTGCTCTCACTTTCCTTTCATAGATCACAGTGCACCTGTAAGGTTGTGTAGTTCATGTCCCGCCCTCAACACGCCCACTTTCTACCATAACTGGTCAATGCAAAGTACCTCATCAATATTTTTGCATCTCAATCAGCCTGCTGATCGCTGACATTTGATGCTAAAATCGTGGCAGAAAAGATGTGGAAAAGGAATTTTATGGAGAGCTAACTATTCATGGAGGAGGTGGAGGTCAGGAAATGATCTTATTTGGTGGTCATAGTAGTGGATTCACTAATAAAAAAAATAAATAAATATCAGCACGTCATCACAGCTATAAATAGTGTGAGAGCCAGAGAGAGACCTGTGGCTGCAGAGGTGGAGGAGAAGAGTCTGACCTGAAGGTGGAGGTCAGAGGAGAGTGATACCATGGAGGAGTGACATCATGGTGGCATCAAAGCGGAAACCAATAAAGTCCAGTTTTATTTTTATTAAATGTATAAATCAAATATTTGAACAGGAACTGGTGAAAAGTAGAGATGTAAATCACCAGTTTCATGACGACATGATACCATTTTGACTCGATTTGATTCACAAGCCTGCGATCGATATGTGATATCATTTGTCCATCTCACACAATCATTTATATTTATATCAACTCTCAAAAAAACAACTGAAATATGATTTGACTATTTCATTTCTAAGGTCTTTCAGGTATCAGGCATTAAATATACAGTGTAAACAGTATTCTTCTCAAGTGGAAAAAAAAAAAAAGGACTACTGTAAGATCTCATATCTTTACAAATTAAATGGCACCTGTGATACTCGTCGCTCTTTTCGGGTTATTGCTCAACGATTTTAAAATTAAACTGGTCAAAGCTGGCGTGACATCAGACACGGCTATGGCGGAGCTAGCATGGGGGTGGAGCCCGTGCTTCTTCTTTAGGTGCCCGGCCAAGTTCGTTGTATTTCCCGAGTATTTTAACACACACTGGTACTGTTTGCATATGGCGTCAGTTTTGTGTGTTGAGTCGTCATTCCCTTTGAATCCGAAATATTTCCATACCGCCGATTTATTTCCAAGAGATGAGCGTATATCGTCGTCGTCGTTTTTTGGGCTGCTAATGCTAGCAATGACACCGCCGTGCACATTATGTGAATGTGGCGGGAGTGCGCAGGAAATAGTGACAGACCTAGAGACGTGCTTTGTGAACTTTAAAATGAAGGCATATCTTAAAGATGTGGATTGATGTTATCATTGTGCATCAATGTAATTGTTTCATTAATAAAAGAAGTGATGAGTTGATGTGGATCGATGTCTTGTTACACCCCTAGTGGAAAGGATTAGTGGACTTTGTGTTGTATCCTCAGTCACTATGGAGGTAGTGGGTGACGAGGAGCTCGTCTGTCTGCAGCACCGGTGTCATTCGCACCAGTGAGTCCAGAGTGCACGGCGGCGCACAGTGCAGCGTTACGCACGACTGTCACCGCGCTAATTATATGCTTGCTCTGAAATTAGACTTGAATGTTATACACCTTGTCACAATTGATAATCAGTCCTATCCGCTGCTCTGTATCATTTGAGGATATATGTATGATATATAATCATCGTGCTGCTGATTCAGTAGTAATGTTCCACTAAAAGAAAATCGGGAACTCTGCAGCTTGGCTGTTTATGATTACGTGGATCAATAAGTCTGCTATGTGAAGACATATAAATGTATGAGATGAATCTGGCTTCCATTCTCCATCTCACCAGCAGCGCCGCCAAGTTCCCTCATCTCCAAAATGTGTGTGTGGAAGGTCCAAAGTTTGCGTACCGGTACGCACATTCTCCCACAAAGATTCAAAGATTTCATAGATTACAAATCTTTGCGTGGAAAGTGGCGTAGGCATCTTTCATAACCTGTTTTGTGAATACGCAACCTTAATATATGAGGCCCCTGGTCCGGAGCATGTTAGGCATTCAGCGTCAATTTCTGGCGTGATTTATCCCGTAAGAAGTGAGCAGGCATCGTAGTACAGAAAACCCAGAGTTAATCCTTGAAGTTATCTCGATAAGAGAAAATCCAGCATCATAGTACAGGCCTCAGCTGTAATGAGAAGACGGATGTGGTTCTCACCTCAGAATTGCAGCAATGGGGTGAGTCAGGCTGAGTTTCGACAAGCTGCAGAGGTCCAGGGAAAAGCGGAAGTGATGTGCAGTGGACTGGATGGATGCTTTGGGAGCAGAGATGCTGATGGCCGAGGCTGCAGCTGGTTCAGGTAGTTCGCTGGGAAGCTGAGCAGGAACTTCAAAATCTGCACCGGAAAAGAAACATTACATTCAAAATGGGCAAATCCAAACGCTTCCATTAGCTCCACAGCTGCTCTGAGCTCACCTTTCTGCACTGCACCAGGTTGAAGCTCCTCATGAAGACTCTCCACTTCGCTCTCTGTGAGAGACGACTGAGGAGAATCAGGAGGCTTCTGAAGAGGAGAGGTGCTTCGAGGTCTTGGTTCAGCAAGAGGAGAAGATGGAGCCTGGAGTGACTGTACGTCTTTAGTTGCTGCAGACTGATGAAAAGTCGGGAGACTAGAGTTTTTAGTATACAACTTGTTCTAATAAATAAAGATTTATCATTTATCTTTGCAACCAAGGTCTTTGTACAATACACAGGTTAAAATGCAAATAATAACACGTAAAAAAACAAAAACAAGATGAACAACTTAAAATGTCAAACATCAAATAAAGAAAGGTTAAAGTTGATGCTGATGTGGGAAGACTTTCAGAAATTCAGGGACGGTGTGGCTAATAATCAGGAAAATACAGCACTTCGCTCTTTACTCAAAGGTCATTCCAACCCGAACCCGATAAAAGCCTTCTTTCTGTATGGTTGTACCTTTGGAGTAAGCTCCTCCCTCCTCAGGATCACAGACACGCCCACAGTGGGCTGCTGGTCACCAGGCAGAGCAGGCAGCTGCTGCTTGGCGCAATCAGGGGGCTGCAGGACGAACGCCCCTTCGATTGTCACTGCCTTCGCCTCAAGGTCCAAAGGAGCAGCCGAAAGCGGAGAGAGGAACACTTCTGCACTGCCAAGAGAGCAACTTCCACAGCAGAGGTGAATCTGAGGACGGCGAGCAGCCAGGAAACAAGTTCAGAGTCGAACGCAGCCGCAGATCTTAATCTCAATCACTGCGAGTCACACCTGTAAGCTGGACTGCTGAGATAAGAAGACCTGGAGGACGGCCTTGCTGCTGCGGATCCGGACAGATGCACGCTCTGGCTCGAACTCAGGGTTGAGCAGGTTGTGGAAAGGTTCACTGGTGATGTCGTTCCCCAGCAGAGAGTAGTAGAAAAAGAAGCTGAAGTCCTCGGAAGACAGCGGCATGGTGCTGGGGATCAGCTGCAGGCATAAGGTGAATCTGAAGATGCTTCAGGCAGCAACAAACATATTTACACCAAACCAGCCATAACATATAGCCACCTCCCTGACGTCGTTTGTGTCTGGACTCTATGATGTCACTGTGTTAAGGAAACGCGTTAGGAGGCTTCCTAAAGAAGTCAGTGAAAGGCGATCACGTTAGTGTGGCAGTCGGACAGCACTTTCACTTAGTGACGTCCTAATAATCCGACAGCGGCGCAAGTTAGTGACATCTGCCGTGGTAGGGAAAGAACTCCAAGTGTCCGAAAAGGGACTACAAAGAGCGCGTTTCAAACACTTTCCCCGTGCCCTTTACCGCTTATAAACTCAAATCACAAGATTTGAATGCATGTCAAAAAAAAAGAGGCTACCAGGCTACAAGGGACAGAAGTGAAACTAAAAGAACATCACATTGGGAATGGCTGCACACCTTAACTGTCACTCAGAAATCAACATTAATCCAAAATGAGCAGGGGAAGATCACAATTTTGCTGAGTTTCTGCCTTTGTCGTGTAAATAGACATTGTTTTCAGAACATTTAAATGCAAAATGTTTCTGAAACAAAAATGCAAAAACGATGCATTTTTACCTTAGAGTTCTGCTTTTATTTTGTGAATGAAGAAAGCTAGGGATGGGATGGGTTCTCAATGCCAACAGATGTCTTGTCCTCACATTAAACAATATTGTTGTTTAATTAAAAGTTGGGTTTTTTTTTTTTTTTTACTTGGTTGCATTCAGTATAATAATTACTGTTGAGTTGTGCAATCGCACCCCCCTCCACTAAGGGGCAACAGCGCCCTGTTCATTATCTTCACACGTGCATATGGCCCAGACGTGTGGCAGTCCAGTACAAGTGAGCCGCCAGAATTGCAATGGAGTACACGGGAGAAGTCCAGGATGCTCCGGCAACTTTCAATTCCCGTGTGGCAACATTTTGGTTTTTCAATGGATGAAAAGGATGGTAAAACATCAACAACATAATTTGGGTGTGTTCATATATAGGTAGGAACCTTTTGTAGTCAGGTGTAGTTTCTTGGAAGGAGTGGAGCACAAACACACAACTGTGACATTACCGATTATTGCTTTTGGAACTCTGAATGATTTGATTTACGGACAATTTTGGTTTGGCTTTGGAATCTAATGAGTGAGCAAATAAAGGAAAAAACATTTTGCCATTCATGAAGTTGGACATCAATCATTCAAACCAGAGCAAGGTGTGCAGGAGGAGGCGTCAGTCACCTGTTAAAGTAGTAGCTTTAAGCATCGGCTTTGCTTCTACAATAGTTTTTATGTATATTGCAAATTTAGTTAAAATCTCGATCTTGTGAACTCAATCTCGTGAGATGTCTCGTCTCATGGAATTTGTTTTTCATCCCACCCGTATAGAAGACATTCACAGTATTGGGATCCAAATCTTTATTTCTTATGGATCCCAGCATCCATGAAGAATTCTCTGTTGTGATGTGAAACACACGAAGAATCCAGCAGTGTAATGTGCTTGCAGGGTTTCCTCACACACTCGGAAGTGAGAAGTTGTGTTTACCTGTTCCAGTTTGCTGGCGAAGGCCACGGTGACCGACAGAACGAACATGTCGCAGAGGTCTGTGGGTCCCACCTGATGGTAACCTTTGTCTCGGACCAGCACAGCATCCAGCTTGTCTGGGAGGAGGCCTGTTACTGAAGAGGCACCTGCAGCAGGACAGAGCACACACACACCAATCAAAATGTTCTCAGGCTTGTTCAAGGGTGTCAAACTCAGTTCAGTTAACAGGCTACACAACATAATCTCACCTAAAAACGACAAATGAATAACGACAACTCAGACTGTTCCCTTTGTGCAAAAGGTGAGAGTAATATTAATCTTCACATTTAATGAAATATCTTGACAAAATCAATGACATTTTCAAAGGAAAATTAGAGTAGTTTCCTCCAAAAAATTAAACATACAAGTTGAATTTGAGAAATATTCTATTGAAGGATCTTTCTGAAAGACTAAGCTGCAATTAACCCAAACGGTTTACCTTCTACACTAACCTGCGATCAATATGCTTTACAGCAGAATCACTGATCTCTGACTGTGTTGTACAATATTCCCTACAGTGACTTAAACAGGGAAATTTACTCTTAGTAAATTAAAAATAGACGAAAATATAATCAGAAAAACATGCAATATGTGATATTATTTGAGATCATTTGCAATGATTGACGATGATTATTGTGTGTCCGTGACAACCTAATCAGATGTGGCTCTGTCGGTAGAGCAGTCAACTCCCAAACAGAAGATTACAAATTTGATTCCTATTGCGGCCTGTCCACATATTGTACTGTCCTCGAGAAAGACTCTGAACCCCAAATTGCTCCCAATGAATGAATTAGATGCCTTTCATGGCAGCCGCCTCAATTGGCGTGTGAGCATGTGCATGAATGGGTGAATGTAATTAACAATGTATAAGCACTTTGGGAACTACTCAAGCAGTTGAAAAATGCTGTGTAAGTGAAATTAATTTACCTTTTAAATAAATTTAGTTTGTACAAACAGGCATGTAGTATTATGGTCAGACAAAACGTGGAAGAGGTGGCAGACCTTGTCGGGGCGGGGCTTTCTTGGCTCTGAATCCTTCAAAGCTGGTTTTGGACGGCTTCGGTCGGTTTTGTTCGTTCTCCAGCACCACGGCAAGGAGGAGGGCTGGCCTCTGCTTCACGTATTTACTGCTCAGCAGCGGATACCAGCGAGGCTCCTGGAAAACATCACATCGTCATCTACTCAGAAGCTCAGCAGGCACCGGTCACACGTTTCAGTGCGTCACTCAGAGAAGAAGAGGACCTGTTTGACCTCCTGGACCGAGCGCAGGTCCAGAACGATGTAGCCAACGCTCTCCTTCTTCTTGCTGACACAGTCAACCGCAAAGCAGTGAAGCTTGATGGGAGTTCTCTGTAGTCTGAGGAACGAGCAGCGAGATGCATCAGACTGATGAACTTAATGTTGAAAAAAATGGAGCAGGCCGATTTGTTCTCCAGACCTGTGCTGGTGAAGAGTCCGGCGGTTGAGCTCCCAGGCCAGCTCAGTGTTGAATTGTGGCTGCTCCTTGTGCTCAGCCGGGTCCGTGGCCAGTTGCTCCCCGTTGAAGCTGGCTTGAACATAGAGGGTGAGCCAAGGATTGTTGGGGAAGTGGCATCCTGGGAGAGGAGAGAGACACTGGGATTCAATTTGTGAAGCACTACCGGCTTAGGAGTGCCACACATTCCTCTGTCAGTGGTCTGCATCCTGCAGCCACATGCTGTTCTCCACTCAGTATCTTCATAAATTTCTTGCACAATCATATGTGAATAAACATTCGTATTATATTTGCATACCAAACTACCTTTCAAAATGACTTGTATCTCAAATTGAATGTTATAAATGAACCATGTAAAGTAAAGAAAGTTTTGATAGTTGATCCAGTAAAATCTGTCTCCTCTCAAAATATCACTTTTCACTTCAGATGAGGAATGTTGAGTTTATTCTTGGTGAGAAAACCAGGATTAAATCCAGATGAAGAAAAGTTTAGCAGTTTCATTTAACATTAAAGTATCACCTTGTACTTTTACTGGAGTGGAAAGGTTTACACAAAATGATAAAATAGACACATATTACAAATTTATAAGACGTGTTTTTTTTCATACTTGTCACACCTCAGAACTCACCGATATGTCACAATGACAGTATTAAGATCATAAGATCATAATTTGATGGAGGAAAAAGGCAGCAAATGAGTTGTTTGCACTGACACCACCTTATTTACTTGATAAACAAACTAGAGATTACAGGTTGCTATTCTAGAGGCAGTGTGGTGAGACTGACATTCATTTTGCTGAATTGAATTAGTGTGTGTTTATGCTTTGGAACACAGTGAGGGTGATGGGTAGAAAGTGTCCTGAAGTGCCAGTGATAAGCATAGTTTATGTGTATTATGGGACACTTAATTATAGCTATTTTATTGAGAACACTACAGAGGCAAATGTGACTGCAAATGTTAAGTGCCTATCATCATCAAAATAGGTAATTATTTTATATAGTAGAAGACCATGAAATAAACACAAGCGGTTTGCATTACTTGTGCGATGGCAATTTTCAAAAAGCTAATAATATATATTATTACAAAAGACAGTTTTGTGTAATTCCACAAGTTGGAGCTGTGACATAAAACAAAATTACAGAGCACCTTTTCAGCAGTTGTGTAGAATTTTAATATAAATGCAAGGTGAGAAAAGAATATAAAAGAAGAAAAAAAGTCAGAGAACAAGTCACTTCAACTACATTTAGGACTTAACTGGCAGAGAAACGACCTGTTGCTGCTCAAGCAGCTGCTTCAGACATTAAGTAGCTGCTTGATGCGGTGCCTACATCCAACAGACGTTGCTCAGGTTGTGCAGCTCTTCCAAGATGGCACATCAACGTGAGCTGTGGCATGAAGGTTTGCTGTGTCAACCAGCACAGTATCCAGAGCATGGAGGAGATACCAGGAGACAGGCCAGTACACTAGGAGATATGGGGGGGGACGTAGGAGAGCAACAAGCCAGCAGCAGGACCGCTACCTCTTCTTTTGTGTAAGAAGGAACAGGAGGAGCACTGCAAGAGCTCTGCAAAATTAACTCCAGCAGGCCACTAATGTGCATGTTTCTGCTCAAATTGTAAGAGACAGACTTCAGGAGGGTGGTACACTTCCACAAGTGGACGCAATTGGCATTTGACAGAAAACACCAATATTGGCAGATTTGCTATTGGCGCCCTGTGCTCTTCACAGATGAGAGCAGGTTCACACTGAGCACATGTGATAGACGTGACAGAGTCTGGAGATGCCACGGAGAACGTTATGCTGCCTGCAACATCCTCCAGCATGACCGGCTTGGTGGTGGGTCAGTAATGGTGTGGGGATAGCCGCACAGCCCTCCATGTGCTAGCCAGAGCTCTGATTGCCAGCAGACCCATTGTGAGACCAGATGCTGGTGCAGTGGGTCCTGCGTTCCTTCTGATACATGACAATGCCAGGCCTCATGTGGCTGAAGTGTCAACAGTTCTTCGATGTTGAAGGTATTGATGCTATGGACTGGTCTGCCGGTTCCCCAAACCTGAATCCAATTCAGCACATCTGGGACATCATGTCTCGTTCCATCCACCAACGACACGTTGTACCACAGACTGTCAAGGAGTTGACTGATGCTTTGATCTAAGTCTGGGAGGAGATCCCTCAGGAGAACATCCACCGCCTCATCAGAAGCATGCCCAGGCGTTGTAGGGAGGTCATACAGGTTCATGGAGGCCACACACTACTGAGCCTCATTTTGACTTGTCTTGAGGAATTTACACTGACGCTGGATCAGCCTGCAACGTGATTCTTCACATTTATTTTGAATATGATTCCAAATCCAGACCTCCATGGAATAATAATTTTGATTTACATTGATAATTCGTGTTATTTTGTTCGCAACGCACTCTACAACTGCAATATTTCAATAATTGAGATCTAAGGATGTGTTATTTTAGTGTTTCCTTTATTTTTTTGAGCAGGGTACATCTCCATTGATGTTAACGCTCAGCTGGTGACTAGTTTGTGCTTACCTTCCACGATAGACACGACGATAAGAAGTTGATTCGTCTTCACAGACATGCTGACATCTGTGCAGTCCCAAGCGAAACGTTGTTCCCAACCAGCAAATAAATGTCCACTTCGTACAGCCGTTTAATTGGGAATAAACCTCACTGAACTGTTGGTATTGTGTTACTGCCGCTTTGTTATCAAGCTTTGGCGCCACCCATTTTTATTTATTTTTTTTTTTTTTTGTTTCAAAGCCGGAAGTGACGACGAGGTACTGTGGAGGAAACAAGCGCCTTCTGCGTTGCGGAGGAAAAACTGCAAGCGAGGAGT
>OMNM01061470.1:0-17500 GCA_900302745.1 Parablennius parvicornis | reverse complement strand
GAACATGCCTGCAAAGACAGAGCTGATTGTCAGAGTGGAGCTCAGTCCAATGCAGAAGTAAGACAAGAAAAGGATGGTTAACCGTATCACTGCAGTTTTCTTCATGCTCATCATCTCACGGATGAACCGTGACGTTGTAGATGTCGCTTGCCAAATGAGAGACACATCTCTTCTCTAATGCAGAAAATATTACAAGTTCATCCTGACACGGAACTTTGAAGCTCTGAACTCAAAGGGTGGCGGAAACCAGGTGTCCCTGCTCAACATCATGATGGACTTGAAGAAATGCTGCAACCACCCCTACCTTTTCCCCGTGGCTGCTGTGGTGAGGACACTTCTGGCGTGACAACACTTTAAAGATGCCATGGCTGTCATTCAAACATACCAGCCTGCGTCGAGACAAACATTTACTCGCATTGTAAATTCAAAAATCCAGGTTATGTGTCAAACTGACGCTGATGGGTTTCATTTTCTTTTATCTCCTAGGAGGCTCCTGTTTTACCCAACGGTTCCTATGATGGCAACCTGCTAGTCAAGTCCTCAGGAAAACTGACGCTGCTTCAGAAAATGCTCAAGAAACTCAAAGACGAAGGACACAGAGTTCTCATATTTTCTCAGGTAGTGGTTAAAGCAGTATTCTACCTTAACCCGGAAACAGTAACTGTTATGGAAGTCTGTTGACGTTCGACCTGACTGTGTCATTCACGTCGCCTCCTTGATTATTTGGTGTGTAAGTGATTGTTTTAATTATTCCATTTGGCTTAAAGTGTAATAACTTCTTGTTTACAGATGACAAAGATGCTTGATCTGCTTGAGGATTTCCTGGAGTTCGAGGGTTATAAATACGAGCGTATCGATGGGGGAATAACAGGAGGCCTGAGGCAGGAGGCCATTGACCGTTTCAATGGTGAGTTTTGGTTTGTCTCACATTGCCTACTCATGAGGTTGTTTCTTAGTAAATGTATTCATTGTTTGGTCTTTGGAATGGTAGAAAATGGCAAAAAAAAAAACCCAAAAAAAACGAGCAGCGTTTCCTCAAATTCTATAATAATAGGACAATAGTTTGGAGTTTTTTGGGGGTTTTCTTAAATGTTGCCTGGTAACGTGTCCAGGTGGACCCTGCCTTTATCCACAGTCAGATTGGCTGTGAAAGATGGATTGATTAACCATAAATTCCACATTTATGATGCTTGAATGATAAAATCTTATTGTAAATGAGCAAAAAACAAATAATAACTTTCACGTAGCCGGACTAATTTTTGCAGCTCTGTGCCTGCATGTGATTCTCCGTACTTTGCATTTGCTCACTTGCACACTCCTGCGCACGGAAAGCCATGCTCTGCTTTGCTTTGTGCCGCAGCACCGGGGGCACAGCAGTTCTGCTTCTTGCTCTCAACGCGAGCCGGAGGCCTCGGCATCAACCTGGCCAGTGCAGACACGGTCATCATCTACGACTCGGACTGGAATCCTCACAATGACATCCAAGTATTGATTTCTCGCCGATTTTTCTTTGTTTGTGACGCATGCTTTTGTTGCGCTTGAATTAGAAAAAACATCGCCACTTCATCGCCTGGTCTTTGCTTTGATGTCACTTATAACATTCTCCTTTTGTGTCTCACCACCTCTTCATCGTCCCAGGCCTTTAGCAGAGCTCATCGTATCGGCCAAAACAAGAAGGTCATGATCTACCGTTTTGTGACTCGGGGCTCGGTGGAGGAGCGAATCACACAAGTTGCGAAGAGGAAAATGATGCTGACCCACCTGGTGGTGCGACCCGGCCTTGGCTCCAAAACTGGATCCATGTCCAAACAAGAACTGGATGACATTCTCAAGTTTGGCACCGAGGAGCTTTTCAAAGACGAAATGGAAGCAGCGCGGGCCATGGGTGCGTCCGTCTACCGACGTAAAATATTTTCTGTTTCATGAGTCACAAAAAAAGTTTTAGATTCCAGCTGATTTTCACAGTGTAAACAACACTATTGCTAGACGTTACCAAACAAATGAGGCTGAAGGCTGAAGGTTTTGTTTTCAGAATTGTCAGATTAAGTTTCCATTGTCACTCACACATTCGGTAATGTGTCACAGGATGATAGAGCTTCAGTTATTTGGTAATTTAAAAATCCTAGCAATGCCTTTAGACCAACATTTACATATTTTATCTGCCTGTAAGGTTCTCCTGCTCGTCATTAAATCGGAGATTCCTATCAACAGGTGATAACAAGGATGGCGAGGAGGGTAATGTAATCCACTATGACGACGATGCCATCTCAAAGCTGCTGGACCGCAGCCAGGACGCCACTGAAGACACCGAGATTCAGAACATGAATGAGTACCTGAGCTCATTCAAGGTGGCTCAGTATGTGGTGAAGGAGGAAGACGGAGAGGTGAGAATTAACCAGTGACACTGGGTTAACCGGCATCACACCAGGACTGCAAATTGATTTCATGGATCACAGTCTCGCCTCACGGCATGCATGTTCCCATCATGCTCAGCATCGCTTCCATCCAGATACTCCAGTTTTCCTCCCGGGATCAGAGGACACGCTTGTTATCAATCACTGGCTCTTAGTTGTCAGAGATGCAAATGTACGTGGGTGATTGTCAATATATTAATATGTGTGACGCTTTCAACATTATTTCTATGCGGACAGACTACTTTAGATCCTCCTCGAGGACACCTATACACATATTTAGACATAATTTCCCACTGAAAGACTGATGCATTCGATTCAGAACAAGCTGTAACACAAGCACAAAAAGAGCAGTAGATACACAGAACACCAAGGAGCCGTTTCACTGAGGCCAAACCCAGTTTGTAGTGTTGTTTCCAAGGCAACCACATCATAATCCATCATGTAACCTTATAAATCATAAGTATGAGCCATTAACATCAATACCAAGTTTGGAGAGTTCATTTTCAACATTGTGTCAGTACTCGCAGTAGCTTCATATGCCCCCAGTACTTCTTAGTACAGTGTTTACTCATGTTGTGTGTCTGTGTGTGTGTGTGTGTGTGTGTGTGTGTGTGTCCATACTCAGGAGGAAGTCGAGCGGGAGATCATAAAGCAGGAAGAGAACGTGGACCCAGACTACTGGGAAAAACTTCTCCGCCATCACTACGAGCAGCAGCAGGAGGATCTGGCCCGAAACCTGGGCAAAGGCAAACGCATCCGAAAGCAGGTCAACTACAACGACACGACCCAGGAAGACCAAGGTAGGTCCCGTCAACAGATACAGAGCTGCTCCATCAGGACCCTCATCCCTCGGATCAATGTTTTCTCATATATCTCCACCACAATTACTTTTAAGGTGTTGATCTTTTATGTTGTGATACAGAACATTTTTTTTTAGGGGCGGCATTTGTAAAACAACAACAATGTTCTGCTATTTACCCTTTAGTGTCAAATATTGCCAAATTGTGGCATTTCTGCTTGTGATTGAATGTGAGCAAAAGCGCACAAGAACTTCCTGGAAGAAGAAAAGAGGAAATTCAAGCTTTCTGGCTTGTTAGCCGCCGGCTCATCAACTGGCCTCTTTACAAATGGCAGTCAAGCCAAAAGCACGTTTTTACAAAAGGGGAGGCATTATTTTATTTGGAATGATCTGTGGGTTCACATTTGTGGTTTATTGTCTGAAAAGTTCCTTTTATTCTTCTCATGATTGTCCAGGGAATTAAGAAGCTGCGTTTCTGCACTCAGCTGTTGATGAAATTGGCGTTTCGTTTGGTACTGGAACACTGGGCCAGTGCCTGCATGAAAAACAGCTTTAACTACACTAATTACTGTTAAACAGATTATTTTAAAGATCAGGACAATCCCTCTGAATCCCTCCCCTTTTTTAAACAGGGAGGATAAAATGTGTCTTCCATTCATAGCAATCAAATGATTTCACCCGGCTGATAAAATTACATGCATCAAATCAATTATTTCAAAATTTAATTTCAATGGAGAGTGATACACATTTGATTAAACTGGTGACGTTCACAAAAAAAAGTTGCATTTTCAAAATAAAAGATATACGTGTCAATAGCAGATTTACAGACATCCATTGGCTGACAGCTTCTGGTTGGAGTCCTTGAAAGTTGAACATTTAGACTCTGCAGTCACACATTTATTACAATATCGTTGGCTCAAACATTAGTTTATAATAAGATTTTTGTCATTGACACACAGACTCTGCGAGAGTGTGTGATGAAGTGGTCCATATCATGTTGAGGGATTTTCAAAGTGAGGTTCAAAAAGTGGTAAAGTATGTAAGTTATGTACAGTAGCTGTTAACCCAAGAATCATTTAGTTTAAATTAAGTGAAATACCTACAACAGAATTAACAAAATATCTCCACCAAACTCCTCTAGAACTAAACTCAAGACAAAAACTTAACTCGCAGTGATCTTCAACCTAGCAGAACATTGCTGTTGCATTTACTTCCTGCTGAATGAGTTTATTTTCTTGGTGTGAGGCATGTGTTATCCAAACACAGATTAGTTTGGGCCTATCTAATTAACTCCTAGGAGAAAGAGTTGGCTTCGCTCAAACTGGCCACAGAATGTGTTACACAGACCTAAAGCTCACTTGAATCTCATGCATTTATTTAGTCTGTTCACGGGGGCTCGAAAGCACTTCTTCTAAATAAGTTAGCGCTCTCCTCGTGTATTGCAGTTGTCCCGCATTTGAACTTTTTCAAGAGAGTGGAGGCTCTGAAGCCCACTGCAGCTCGGAGAGCACTCTCAGTTTGAAGTGAGTGTCTGCCAGTTGTCAACTCTCACCTCTCTCCCAGAGGACAGGAGTAGTAGTCCAGCATGCGCTGCCCAGCTGTAGTGGTCTGTAGTAATCTGCAGTGCCATGGCGCCCCCAGGTGGCCACCAACAGAAGCGAACACAATGTACTGTTTCTCTTTGATGTGTGGCTCAGAATGGCAGGATGATCTTTCAGACAATCAGTCGGAGTACTCTGTGGGGTCCGAGGACGAGGACGAAGATTTCGAGGAGAGGCCCGAAGGTAGGCCGACAAAACTAGTCATCGCCTTAATCGAACCTTCATACTACACACTCGGTTCTTCTTTGGGCATGTTAGGAATGCCACAGTGGATCATCTTCCCCCCAAAACTGTGTCATCCTTCCTCACCACATCCTTCCTGGCAGCTTTGTCGTAAACATCCTTTTTTCCATCTCAACTTGGTCTCTCTCACTCTCCCAACAAACTGTCCAAACACAACAAGTAATTTAAGTTGCATCTCAAATTAAACATATCCATAACTGTGGCTGGGGTTTTTTTTTTTCCTCTGTAGGTGGACGCAGACATTCTCGTCGGCAGCTGAAAGGCGAAAAAGATAAGCCTTTGCCACCCTTACTGGCACGTGTTGGAGGCAGCATTGAGGTGTGCATCTCCATCACAGCATGCTAATGTATTCAAATGGTAGTAGTGTGCATTTTGTAATTCTGTAATTTGCGAGAGATATTAATGTTTTCACTTCACAGGCATGGTTCTCAAAATAGAATTTACTTGGTAGAAAAGCCTGTATAAAGAGATACAGCATCGTGTCAACAATCTCGTACATAAAAAATAGATTGGGACTTTTTCTATTTTTATCCTTCTGCTCATCCTTTTGGATTCCGACAGTCTCCAGGTTTTTTTCAACCTTCTTTTTAATTCACCCAAAATACACAGTGACATACACGTTACAGGTTTCTCAGCTCAGTTTAAACATTTTCACTGAATTCAGAGCTAATAATGCTTTATATTTGAATATAATTTTTACACATGCCAGCACCCCCATCTGAGAAATACTGTACCTATAACACCTTCTATATATGTGAATACTGATATTTCTGAGCTTTCCCTTATGTTTGCAGTTTTAATTCTACTCGGCTCTGATTTCTCGGACTTCCCACCCTAAAAAAATATTTCTTCAAACATATTTACATGATCCTCTCATCATTTCCAGGTCCTGGGGTTCAACGCCCGCCAGAGGAAAGCCTTCCTTAATGCCATCATGCGTTGGGGCATGCCTCCGCAGGATGCTTTCAACTCTCATTGGCTGGTTAGGGACCTGAGAGGGAAGAGTGAGCGTGAGTTCAGGTAACGTCACAACATTTGTCATGCCTGAACTATGACGCTCCCAAGTATTGCTGTTTGATTAAGCTGTAATTAGGTTTTTTCATGGTTCTTCGGGAGGCGCCTGCCTTCATGTAAAGAGGCAGCTCAGGGCCATTTCATTACTTTTACAGAGCGGTGGTCGTTATTCAAGGTCCAGTTTGCTCCAGAGCGCTCTGACAGAGTTTGAGAAAGTTTTCCTCGCAAGTCTCAGGGTTTCCTCACTTTATTATAGACCAGATTCAGACATGACACGAGTGATATTTTAAATGTAAAGTACATATTTTATAACCAGTGACCTCTCACAAAAATTATGTCAAAGAAATAATTCTCAAATTAGCTTGTTTTTTCAGACTGACAAATGCTTCCAAATAGATTGAAATGAACACTGAAAGCATAATAAATACACGTAAACAGATACATGTGCATCTACCAAATAAATGTGTACATGCATGCACATAAAAGTAATTATGTATTGAAATGAATGTAAGTCTGAATAAAGCAATTTGATGAAATCATTACTGAAAGAGACATAATAAAAGGTAAATGATCCAATAAAGCAATTCAAACTGGACTGTAAGGATTATTGGTAATTGTTCTATTTCCAGTGTGAGAGCACAATAATGGGTGTTTTTTTTAATCACTGTAGATGTTATTATTTATATTGCTATTACTGTCAAAAATCATATTTCAAGTTGTTTTTTCATGAATTCTCATATTGTTTCATAGTGTTTTTCACACATACAACATCCCGATTCTGATCCAAATGAAATGTATTATTTTAATGCTTTGTTGGAACGTGAATGCAAAACATTAATAACCAACGTTAAATAAGTTTAATCTTTTGACTAGATGCTCCTGACTGCTGATTTTTTATGAATGATTCTTCTCGTTTTTTTTAATACTGCTGCTTCCTTTTTTACAATAACATCTATGATGGTACTATTGTTACATGAAATTTAAATAAAACGTATTTCTTAAAAAAAATGTTAAACATTGTGTTGATGTCGAAACTAAAGTTAAAAAGAAAACCCAAAACTGAACACAGCAGTAAAACATGAATGCTAATTTAATTGAGTGTGTTTAAAATAGATTTTCAAAACAATAACGATTTCAGCTGATATCCTCTAGCAGGTTGTTCAACACGTCCGTGTCACCTTCAGGTTTTCAATCTATTTCTACGAATCACTAACAAGGAGCTGTCAGAGGAAATCAAGCTTCATTTTAGCTTCGCAGGGATTCAAAAATCCAGTTATACATTTGAGGGATGGGCACGTCCTTACCTCCGGCGTGTGAATAACACCTTGGGAAAAACAAAATCAAAAATGTAAAATGTTCTTCTGGTAATAGATCTTTTACTACTGCAACAAGTGCCCCTCTTACAAATGCTGTGGCTCCACCTGCTACTTCCTCCGCAGTTGTTAACAGTAGTTTTGAAATGATTGCTGGTTCCCTCGGAGGGTTTTTCTCCTGTTGTATCAACTGTGACATGTCTTTGCTCATCAGGGCCTACGTGTCTCTGTTCATGAGGCATTTATGTGAGCCGGGGGCAGATGGAGCGGAGACCTTTGCAGATGGCGTCCCCCGTGAGGGACTGTCTCGTCAGCATGTTCTCACCAGGATCGGAGTCATGTCCCTTGTCAGGAAAAAGGTGGTGGTTATTCAAGCAAAGATATCCTCTTCACAGAACGTTGAGTCTTGTGCTGTAGCACTGTGGGATCACCAAGAAACTAGGTCAATGTGTCTAGGCAGGAAGAGTCTGTCGCCCTTTTTGAGCAAACTGGAAATCTACAGATTTAAACATCTGAGTAAAGAAAATTCGAGCTTTGTGTCTTTTTGATATTATTTTTTATTTGCTAACAAAGTCAAAATTACCTTCGCAGACAGAGATGATAGTTTAGAGTCACTACTTTTCACTTTTTGAACTCATCACACGTTGTTTATCTTGCACTGGAATATGAGGTGTTTTATGGCACATTTCCAAGGTTTTTCACATTTCTAAAGTCAAATACAGTGACTACATCTTATTATAATTGCATCTAATGTTCAGAATCAAGGTTCACCCATAACAGTTAATTAGTGTGGTGTTTCTGTGTGTCTCTGCACATATTGACATTTTTTTTTTTTTTTGTAACGAGTTCTTTGGGGGAATTATTTCTCAGCATGTAACCCGTCCTCGTCACAGTTAACTTTAACTACACGTACTAAAAGCAGTGGGTTCTGCTTATGTGGCTCCCGAGGAGCAGTTGAGGGTTCTGGGCCTCGCTCAGGACCCACTGTGGTAACTCGTCAACACATTTCCAGTCATAAGCTCACTTCTCTTAACCATTAACCTTTTCCTATTATTTAACCTTTACATGGTGAGGGAAGAAAAAAGCAACTTTTTCCAACATTGTTTTTCAGAGATTAATGTTTTGTAAATAATATGTTGTCTTTTATCGAATGCTTTTAATTCATGACCTCTAGAAAAAAAAAAGTATTTAATTAGATGTTTTATTGATGAAGTGTCCTGTTTAATATGTTGACTTTACAATCCAGTTTAGTTTTTTTTGTTTGTTTTGTTTTTCACTACAGTTTATCCAATCTCTTTTGTTCTAGGTGCAAGAGTTTGAACATGTAAACGGGAAGCTGAGTTCTCCGGATCTGATTCCTATTGGATTAGAGCTGAAGAAGCTGACTGAGAGCTTGTCGTCCGACCCGAATACCCCGGTACCAGCCAGTCCAGTGGCGACACAGCCCGGTACCCCGGTCCCGTCAGGTCAGGGGACAGTCTCCTCATTAAATGTACATCCTCAGGAGATGTTTGGAAGGGCAACAAAAGTCTGAGCAGTTGCTGTTTTGTGGATTTTAGAGAAGACAGAGTCTTTCCCGGTTCCTGCTGAAGACAGGGAAACCACAGAGCAAGACAACAGGAAGCTTCTAGAGCAGGAAGTAAGTCCTCCTTCTCTATATGTTACTTTCCATCTCTTTCATTCTCCTCACTTCACTTCCTTCTCATGGGTCACCACACTCAAAGCTCAAGCTCCTTTGTTGTCCTCAGTAGACTCTTTTGTCCAGCGCAGGCGTCTCTTCAGGAGTTCCTCTGCCCTCTCGGTAACTTTTCTCCCTCTCTCTTCCCTCTGCCGCCCCGCCTGTGTTTGCGTCTCGCAGTCCTCCGGTACAGAGTCGGCGTCCGCACCTGACAAAGCAGCTGAAGAGAGCAAGGCCGGTTCAGAGGAGAAAACAGGAGACGAGAGGAGGAGAACCGAGTCGCCCTCCACAAAGACCGAGCCATCTGCTCTCCCAAAAGAGTCTGCTTTCAAACAGGCAGAGCTGCCATCCAGTCATCCCTCACCCAAGAGTGAGTGGTGCACGATCCCTGCGCTGCAGGTTTTTTTTTTATTCAACAGCAAGGTCGTATTGTGTTGATTTAATATTAACTCCTGCGTGTTTCCTCAGTGGAGCCGTGTAAAGAAACAGAGAAGCCCTCAGAAAAAGGAGACACAGATTCTCCTCTGGCAAAAACAGAAGACAAGGAGAATAAGCCAGGTACAGACGCTATGAATTCTATAACGAAACAGGTACAGATGGTGATACAACTGAGCTCCTTTGGAAAGGACAACTACTTTAAATATCTCGTTACGTGGATATATGCCCTTTGAAATCGTTCTAACCATTCATGTGGCTGTTTCAGATGATGTGAAGAATGAAGACGCATTAGAGGGCCGATTAAATGGCGACAGAGACACTTTGGATGAGATGGATGAGAGCAGAAAGGAGGACAAGAATGGATACAAAACCAAGTTCATGTTTAACATTGCCGACGGAGGTTTCACGGGTGAGAAAAAGGCTTTATCATGAATAATAAATAGTTAGCACCAGTGCTATTTGCCTCATTCCTTTCATTGACATGATATATTTGAAAGAGAATAATGAGATATTGTTGTTTAGCAGTTCTGGATGCTTTTGTTATCAAACAATATCATCAACGCTTGTGATTTATACGTTCTTAATATTTCTGTATCGGTGGAAGGATTACAATGTAACTCAAATGTACACGGAACACATCTAAAAATAACAACAATAAATATTATAGGGTTACAAAAGTATTCCATTTTAATGTAGTGAGTAATCTGTAATACTTTGCTATCTCTCACGAATGACCACAACATGATATCATTCTAAAGTATGAATTTGAATTATTTAAACTATTTGTACTGATAACATCACTGACTGATCTTCTGATGGTGTGGTTCACTGTCCTGATGGACACTTTGGGTGTTTACATCCGTTCGGAGGAATGGGGTGTGCCTCCCCTGGGGGGCGCCAAAGATCTTTAGGGTGGCGCTCAAGGCAAACTAGAACTACAAGTACAACTATGTGTAATAATGCAGGTAATAAGTACAAGTTTCTGGTAAGCCGACTTCATAGATGCTTTATGTAAGATGCTTCAAGTGGGATTTTCGTGGTGTTAGTTTGAGAGATTTTGTAGTTTGTAACTGCTTTATAACGAGCAAGTTGAATAAGATAGTCGAGGAAAAAAAGCCACATATGATTAAATGAATCTGTGTGATGATGCACTTCCTTGTTTTCACATGCAGACATCACCTTGACTTTGACCTGATACTTTTGTAAACTGTTTATCGTCATGCCGTCAGAGTTGCACACCCTCTGGCAGACTGAGGAGCGAGCGGCGCTGTCCTCTGGAAAGATGCACGACATCTGGCATCGCCGCCACGACTACTGGCTGCTCGCCGGCATTGTAACGTATCCTTTTCCCTGATGTTGAAGCGAGAGGCTCGGCATCGGACCTCTCTTCCATTTAACACCTGATGTTTACCAACCACGACTTCTGATATGAACAATGCTTACTGGGAGCCGTCTTCTTCTATTTCAGGTGTTTTATGAGCTTCTGCGCCACATTTGTTTTCCTTGACAGGAGATTTATCGCAGACATGGCTACGCTCGCTGGCAAGACATCCAGAATGACCCACGTTATGCCATACTGAATGAGCCCTTCAAGACTGAGATACACAAGGGCAACTACTTAGAGATGAAGAACAAGTTCCTGGCTCGCCGCTTCAAGGCAATTCATATCTGAATACAGATGAAGTCAAACTTTCTCTGCCAGTCACGTCCATGTTTCACACACTACCTCTTTTTTCTTTTTTTCCTTTCCACTGCAGTTGTTAGAGCAGGCTCTGGTGATTGAGGAGCAGCTGCGGCGGGCAGCTTATCTGAATATGACCCAGGACCCCAGTCACCCGGCTATGGCTCTCAACACCCGCTTCGCTGAGGTGGAGTGTCTGGCAGAATCCCACCAGCACCTGTCCAAAGAGTCCCTGGGCGGGAACAAGCCTGCTAATGCTGTGCTGCACAAAGGTCTGTAGTGCAACTGCAAAAACACTGAAAACATGGAGGATATAATCCTGCATGGAATTGCTTATATTACAAAATATTCTTTTTTTTGCCATCATTATTTTTCATTAGTTAAAGAAGGTCAAGGTTGAAGTTATTTTATTTAAATGGGACTGAATTGACTTGAATTGTCAATGCATTTAAGTCAACCATTTTCTGCAACTGCTTCATTTCTCGGGCCATACGACTGTTGAACTGCAAATACGTCTGCTGTCACGTCTGAGGATGATGCAACAACCCAGTGCAATAATTATAATTCCAGTGCGTTAACTATGACTTTATGCATCGTTGGCACTTTATTCATTATTTTAAATGTGTGTTTTTTATACCTTTTTGCTGTGTGTATTTACACTTTTACTGTTTTTTTTAGGAGACTTTTTAAAAGCCTAGATTTTGAGCCTGTGCAAAAACATTTAGTTCTTGTATGCACCTATAGGCAAATGTATTGAATGTCAATGAAGCATTATCTATCAATGTTATTGTACAACCACAGCATCAGACTCTCATAGAGGACAGAGGCAGCACTGAACTTCTATAGCATAATAATTATAATAATAATAACTAACTATTTGTATAGCATGTTTTTAAAAACAGTTGTTACACAAAGTGCTTTACAGCAAAGTTAATTTAGCATCTATTAATTTTGACAGACACTCGACTCACACAGGTATAGGCACAGGTATAACACCCATGGTGCATTCAGGAAAGAAGCACAAAGACACACAAAGAAACACGAGACTGGTGAAGTTTATAACACACATTATTACCACATTCTCGCAGCACCGGTCAGTGGGTGTGTTATATTGTGCATTATAGGGATTTCTTACCTCATAAGGATCGAGTGGTACTATTTATGTTGGGCAGTTTGGCTATAGATAATGATTAATAATTTTCAAAGATAGTTATTAATTATTTAGTTGAAAATGTAATCTGATCTGTTTCAGATACTTCGGAGCACCACCTGTTTGAAAAGGAAATGATAGCCAATTCAGTTATATCAGTCTCGTAAGATGTCCTAAACAATTAATTTGGAATTTGAAATAATAGGTAAAATAATTACCATTACCAGAATTAATAGTAAAGCTTGAAGGATTTCGGAGTTCTTGACACAGAAGAGGTCGACATTTCATTCATCTTTGTGTACATTAATAAGACAGAAAGTATGATTCCAAAAGTTATATTAATTTCCAATAAAACAAAAATAAAACACAGATTCTAACTACCTATATACAGCATGGTGTGTGTAGGTGTGTGTGTGTGTGTGTGTGTGTGTGTGTGTGTGTGTGTGTGTGTGTGTGCGTGTGCGTGTGCGTGTGCGTGAGAGAGACATGGGATGGAACTACAAAACAAAATGGCGGATCACAATAAACTACATTCAGATTGGTGGCTATCAGAGAGGCAGGAAGGCCGTCCTCAGTCTCCACCGTGTGCTGGGAGAACAATAGAACATGAAGCTCGTCTTTAGTTTCTGCTTCCTGTGTGTGTTTCTGTTGAAGGCCCATTTCTAAAATGAGTTTATGTGACTGCGATTTGCTTTGTAAACCGTCTGGAGTCGTCTGATGGTGTTCAATTACACGTTAGTAAAGCAAAGATTAGCATGCAGACCCTGTGTCTGTGTGGCAGAGCTAACACTGGTTCACAGGTTGATAATTACTCTTAATATCATTATCAATGGAACTCAGTCACAAGTAATAGAATTAACACATCTTCATAAAGTTAAACAGTTCTGTGCAGAGCATCAGGTTTAAGTAATCATCTCAGGTGCCCAGTTGTAGTTACCACGTCCTTCATGTCTTTAAAGAAGGAGGTTGGCTGGTGTCCAGGTCTGAAGCTGGTAGCTTCAGTTGGAGTTAGCGCCTCCGTGCTAACTCTTGTTGGCTGTGTTGAACAAGCTGGGAAGAAGCTGAAGCTTCAGGAGAGTCTTTGCTGAGTCCTGGTTGTTTCCTGTCAGACGTGAGGAGCTGGTCGCTCGGTCTGTGGTGGCTTTTCCTGCTTGTGGAGGGAAAAGCACAAAGATGTTCTGTGAAGTGTCGTTTCCTAGATCTTGTCCTGGGAAACTGGTTGGTCCTCTTTGGTTGATGAGAGATCAGACGCAGGCTGCTGGTCTCTGGTCCAGGGAACCTCTGATCCTCCTGGTCGGGTCAGAAGAGGAGTCGAGGAGTCAAGGCCTTTGGCTGCAGGCCTCTGGTGTTAGCAGGTTGAGCTAACGCAGGAGGAGCTGCCGTGATTTCACACTCAAAGGTGTCAAATCCCGTCGGGGGGGGGGGGTCCTTTGAGCAGGACTGCCTGGAGGACCCCCAGCAGTGGGGTGCTCTCACCTCCCTGAGAGGCAGACTTCACATGTCATGACCCTATCATGACAGAGGAAGATTGTCTTTCATCAGAAATGAACCAGCAGTAAGTCTACATTTTCTCCTAAAACGTGGACATATTAAACATTTGAGAAAGTGTTGAAGTCACTCTAAACCTTCAACTCTAATATAGTGTTCAAATCAAAAGAGGTCCAAAGAAAAGAAACCGGTGAAGTGGTGACATGGTCATTAGGAGCCATGTGGTCTCACCTCCCACCTTGCAGGACATCAACGGACAGCTGCCAACGTCTTGGTGACTCATCCCTCACTACATTAGGCGTGAGGTGAACGATGACTGTATCTCTGGTGAAATAGGTTTAAGATTCATCAAAAGCTGTGGAAACACCTTGTATTAGTCACGGTGATGCACAGTCAGATCTTTTAACATCCTGAAGGAGCAGTGGGAAGCCACTATTCAATGCCAGGGGAGCGTTTGAGCTTTGGGGAGCTTTGCTCGAGGGCTCTCAGTGTCGGTGATTAGATTGGGTTGATTCCTCACCGGCTGCTTCATGACCAGCGACTCTCTAAAAGCTCATCTACCCATTCTCGTTGTAGGACTGGTGATAGAGAGGCAGGATATGCAGGTGAGAGTTCACTTCTCGTACGGCTGCTGAGTTAAAGACGTTTTCTTCAGAGTGGAGATGTGGAATCAAAGTTTCTTGTGTCTTCTTGCCCTTGTTCAGGCACATACTCTGAAGGATGTTTGTTTGCGTCATCCTCACAGGTCTCAGAAGAGTCTATAATATAAAGCTTTTACTACGTTTGCTAGCAGTTTTAGTATAAAAATAAACATATATTATGAAAGTGCTATTTGAACTATTTTATCCTTCAAAGCATGACGTTATTTACAAATGAAGAAGCGACCGAAGCGAATGTGGAGGTAAAGACAGGGCACATCGATGTTTCCACATTACGTGACGATCTTTGTGAAGGGAGCCAGAAAAGATGCTGGTTGACTCGGTGCCTTTATTTTATGCTAATTTTGCTTACCAACTAAATAACACTGATTAGCAGAATGAACGTTGGGAGGAGGCCAAATATCAGTATGGAAACTGAGGCGTTAAAATGTTGTGTTTTTAAAATGATGCTGCGTGTGACTCTGCTGGTTGATCTGCCAGTAAAATGTTCTTTGCCATTAATTTCTTGGCCAAACAATGAATTAGCTTTTTCATTTATTTTTCTTAATCATTTCAGCTTCACAGTAATTTAATTTTTGCAAGCTTTTTACGTGCATTTTACACACGTTTTTTCTAATGTGTGTGTGTGTGTTTTTTTTTGTTTTTTTTTTCCTTCTTAATTGGAATTAACCAAGCGTTAGGATAAAGCCTGACTGTGTGCTCTCATGCTGTTCCAGTGCTGAACCAACTGGAGGAGCTTCTGAGTGACATGAAAGCAGATGTGACACGGCTGCCCAACATGTTGTCCAGGATCCCGCCGGTGTCCGCCCGCCTGCAGATGTCCGAGAGGAGCATCCTGAGCAGGCTCACCAGCCGAGGCAGCGAACCCCCGCCGCAGCAGGTGAGACGGGACGTGGCTGTCAAGCAGGTCAGGGAGATTTAGAAAACCTTTCTCGCCAAATAATCAGAGCTATTTGTTGTAAAACAGCCAATTTTGCGACTGAAACTCACTGGCGACTGGTGAAAGTTGAGGAAACAAAGCCTACTCAAGTGCACAGCATGGTCGAGTAGACTTAAGGAATAAAAGGCTGTGGCCTAAACCCTTTGAAGTAGTTTGCAGTCACGACTGAGCGACGGCATTATTCCCTTAAAGACCTGCGGAGACCCAAACTCTCAGTCCCCCAAGGAAGAGTTTCCTCAGGTGCAATGCTAAAAAAGAAATCTCCCTTAAGTTGTTTACTTTCAATGCTCAACTTCACATCTCGCTCCCAAAGAGTTCGACAAAAACACGTCTCCATCTCAACGGTCTCCTACACTTTGTTAACGAGTGTTATATCCTCCTTCACACAGGAGATCATTTCAGCCAGGTACTTTCAGTGTCCATATGTATATGGCTTTTTTTTTGTGGTTTATATACCCTTTAAAAATGTTTTTTTTTTTGTCTGCAGCGTTTGGGTGTTAAGAGACAGAATCAGAGAAAAGGATGGGACAGAACCAGCCAGCAACAAACACACAAGTCACTATCAGAGATACTGCATCAGGAGTGTTAAAAATATGGCGCTTATACCAGAACCAGTCTGCTGAGGGTCCATTTTGACCTGCCGGCTGACCTTGCATTAAAATTAAATGTTTAACGCTGGGGACATGTGATAGTATGAATAAAGCTCAGTACAATAAAGACGGTCTCCAGGCAGTCTAAACCTATAGAAACCTAATGAGATGATGATCCGACGTGGCCTATTCTATTAGATAGAACATTTTTTTTCAACCTGATCTTAAACGTAGACTGCGTTAGCCTCCCTAACTGAACCTGGGAGATATTTCCTCATGACCAGAGCCTGATTGCTTAATGCTGGAGAAACCTCCAAAGAGAGAACAAATTGTTCTGATGGGATAATATGGGACTAACGGCATTTCAGGATACAGTGGAGCCTGGTTATTATATGTGATAAGCAGAAGACAATTTGATTTTTTTTTTTTTTTTTTTGAGAAGCATCAAGTTGAAGCAGTTAAATGTGCATTCCTTGTTTTATTGTGTTTTCTCTTCGATTTACAGTGTTTTATTCTGCGCTCTTTATAATACAGTTATTTGTCTTTGTGCTGGGATGTTGGGGAGTAACACAGATTTTTAAGGTTGTGCTTGAAATGCAGTTTTTCTTTTCTGTACGGCTTCACTTGCCAGAAGATTCTTCCCCAAAGGGACAATAAAGTGTATCTATCTGTACTATATCAACACATGCACTCACTCACTCTCACACGAACTTGTAGCTTGGTTCAAGATGATTAACCTTTGTTGTTTGTTTTCAGCCTTTCGGTCAGGGTGGGTTTGGCTGCTCCCAGATGTATGGCAGCACTTTTGGTGGAGGATTCAGAGGACCCGGTGGACAGCCCATGGTCAACTACAGTCAGATGCCCCTTGGACCTTATGTCAGCGGTAACCATCCTAAGTAGCTGTAGATCAGACCCGGGCATTGTGCGGCCTGTGGCTTACAGGCAGCTCTCTGACTGTCACTGATTGGCCCATGATCAATTAAAAAAAAAAAAAAAAAAGAATCTAAAGAAAATTGGTCTGCATGTTGCATGCTAAAACTGATTATGCTTTGATTTCGAAGGAGGAAGCTTTATTTTTTAAGAATACATCATTTGTGCATGTGAGCTTATCTTCACCTCTCTTTAAAAAATTAAAAATGAAAAAATTCCAATTTGTATTTCCATTATCAGATAAAATAGATGGATAAATAGGAATCACTTAAGGAATAAATATTAATACTTTTGACTTCTAATGCACTTTTCATTTAAAAATCTCAAATTGCTTCAAGCACATTAAAAAGAAGTGACACAAGTAAGATTTATACATATATCGTGCTTGCTTGTGGAGGCTGTATGGCCCAGCTCTCTTTAGTAGTGTTATATTTATGTGACCTGTCCTGGAAAGATGAAATGCCCACCCAGGTCGATCAGTGTAAGGAGGGTTAAAAGGAAAGTTGTTCATGCTTCTTGGAGGATGAGGGGATGTTTTCGACATCATTAAGTCAAGATACAA